>JAULCE010039335.1:0-13620 GCA_032359355.1 Macoma nasuta | reverse complement strand
GTTTGAAAGCGGCGGCGGAGAAGCACGGCCACGGCACAGAGGCTAAAAGTGCCAGGATGAAGGAGAGGAGCAAGAAGGTGGTGTGTAAAAGTTTCCATGGAGCAGGCATTGTGGTGCCCGTAGACGAAAATGAAGTAGGGTACCGGGAGGTGCCAGAGACTGCAGGTACGTCCCTGTTGTAAACCTGGCCTTGTATTAACAAACCTATTCTCAAGACTCGAAACCCAAGAATAATCTCTAACCCTTTTGTTTGGCACCCAGCTTCTACCATTCTGGTAAAAGTTGGGTGCCAAACAAAAAGGTTGGAGATTATACTTGAGATTTGAGTTTGAGAATGCGTTGGTGAATATAAGGCCTGGGCCTGGTTTCACAAAGCGACTTGAGTCAAGATCGTGCTCAAACTCAAAATTTCAATCTCAAATATTGACCTCCATTTTATTGCTACTGCACTTTAATTTGGTGTGCCTATCTCGACTCGAGTTTCTTTATGAAAGTCGTGCCTGATCTTGCGTGGGCTATTGTTAGACTCATGCACTATTAAAGCATCTGTGTAAAGGAAGAACATCTAGGAGAAATTAACAAAGCCTACTATTAAATGGTTGTGAAAAAATTGTGAGAAATGGAGCTTTTGCTCCATTTTCCACACTTTTTTCAAGTCATCTGCTATAGAGGCTTCAAAGGGTATATCCATGAGGTAGAGGATTAACCTTTTATGACGCTAAAAACAGCATATCAAAGAGTTATTATCTCAGGTTTAACTGTATCATCATTTACAGATTGTACACATCCAGATCATCAGATACTGTGTAGGAGACATTGCAGCTGAATTGCTTCCACACTATTTGCTAAACCAATAGAACCTGTTAGAACCAGAGAGCAACGGCTACTTTATGTTTTTCTTTTTCAGCTGACCTCAAGAAGATGTTTAGAAAAATTGCTGAGAGTGAGTCAGAAGACGAACGAGACAAGAATTACGAGGACTTACAGGAGTTGATCACCCTTGTGCAGTTTGCCAACGATGAATGTGATTATGGGGAGGGGCTTGAACTTGGCATGGACCTGTTCTGTTATGGCGGTGAAGTGTTCCACACCACCATCGGTCAGCTCATGCCGCTGGCGTACATGTTACTTGGATGGACAGCATTTCAGAAAACCATTGAGGCACACTTAAAACACAGAAGTCACTCTGCCGACCTGAGTCAGTTGACATGAGCTTTAACAATGTATTTAACACTTTCCTCCTCAGAAGCACCTTTTAGTGCCTCTGATACTGGTTGCTATTGAAATAATTGTATGGCAAGCAAATGCTCCATTTCATACAATTATTTCAATAGAAATGAAAAAACACCAATTTTCTTTTACATAGATTTTCATATTTTCATCAGATTCTTTTATTGTGGATAAGTCTAAAAAAAGCTTGTGGAGGAAAGGGTTAACGCCACTGTGATGTGTCACATAAAAAAGAGTCTTTGGTTGTGAAGACTGTAAGTGTAGACTTAGACTAGCCACCCGAGCTCTGACATGGCTTATGATCTTGGGCATTTTGACATTTATTGGCCTACTATGACCATGTAGTGTAGTAGGGCCTTTGAGACACCACATTGGAAGCCCACTGACTAGTTTGTGTTTACATAGTAAGATCTGCAAAATATCCCCCGGGCCCAATTTTCACCAAACTTCTCAAATTAGAACTTTGCTAAAACACAAATGTCAACTCCAAATTTCAACAAAATTTTGGTTGCCATTGAAATATATCTGTTTCCACTATCGGCCAATATTTTGTTGAAATTTGAGCTAGAGCAAAATCAGTTTAAGAATGAATGAAACAGTTGAATCAGGCCATGTTATATTGTGGTCATCACAAATGACTGAAATGGCAGCAGTGTTATAAATACACATTTCTGTGACTCTTTGCATGCTAAATAACTTTTGACTGACAAACTGTTAGCTGGAAAGAGCATAAATGTTTTTTTCCATCTGATATTTAGCTGGACTATTTGAAGAATACGGAGGGCTATACAGCCTTGCATCGCAATTGTCAGTTTAAAGTTTTTCGTGCCAGGCTTTTTACAGGACAGCTCTTGTTGCGTAGATAAGATCAAGCAGATATTTTCAGACTAGTTCCGAGTTTGAGTTGAGTTTTATAGCAGGAGCCCTCTGATCTGGGTCTACACTGTTTGCAAAGGATGTTTAAACTAGTTTCCCACACTGAAAGGGTTAAATGCTTATGTTATTCTTATGAGATAAATTATTTTCTTTATTTTCTCGAAAAAAGGATCTGTGTGTCAAGCATAGTGAATATCAGTGTGGGCCAGGCCCAACTTTCACTTAACTCATTCCCTCCTAGAGACGCATAATTGCGTATCTATTGTTGCTGACATTTGAAGAGATTATGAGAAATAGAGCATTTAATGCTCTATTTCCCATAATCTCTTCAAAATCATTGACATTAAGCAGTACTCTGACTTTGGAATTATGTTTAGTAAGCTAAAAATAGAACAATGACATCACAATCTAAATATAGTGTAGGGGATAATGAGTTCAAAGGGTTGAGAGTAACTGTTGTATTGTGTATTTCCAGTTCCTCTGCTCCACTCTGGCTCTGCTTTACAACCACAGACCCATGGAATCAAACACACCGTTGACCTATCATTGCTGGCACAGGAAGTCATTGACGAGGGCTTCATTACCCATCACCAAGGCAACAATGTACTGTACCAGTGTATCTACTGCAGCAAGATCATCCTACAGAAGTGGTGGATGCTGAGACATGTGCTCTCGCATACCGGAGAAAAGCCCTTCACGTGCGATGTGTGCCTCAAAACATTCCGACAGAAGGGACACATGAACAGGCACAAGCGCCGTAACTGTAGCAAGCCGCCATCCACCTGATTGATGGTGATTATGAAGTTCACTGCTCCTTTATATGACCACATTATACAGTGTATAATATTTCATAAATGACGTTGCCACAGGAGATAACATCATGGAGTATTTTTTTATATCCAATTAGGCTAGGTGACCTCATAATAAATAACAAGACAATGGTTGCGCCCCATATAGCGATGTTATATATGTTTTGCAATAATACACATTTGTTGTCATGCAATACCCTATCGAGAATTTGATATATAGTTCATGAATAGTTCATGAATAGTTCATGAACGGAATAATTCAGTTCATGAATAGTTCATGAACTATTCATAATATTCTCGACAGGGTTAGGAATTTATTAAACTCGCCAGGCTCTTTTATGTCAAATTTAGAAAACTTTTTTGATAAAATTCTGTATTGGATGACCTCTTGTGTAATATCCTTTATGTATAACTCAAGTTGCTCAACTCTTGATATACTGAAATATTTTATTCCAAATGCCAGTTTATGAATATTCATATGAATATTCATAAACTAAAACATTTAGATTTTAGCATTTTTGATCACGTATGATTTCTTATGAAAAACATGCAGACTATGATGAGTTGGCTACTGTTTCCTCCAAATGCTATTTTTAGACTTATCCACAATGAACTGATCTGAAAAAAAATATGTAAATTTAGGCATAAAACATAATACATTTTTTAAATGTATTGAAAACATTGAAGGACATTTGCTCATTATAAGTAAGTGATCCATTTCCTTCAATGAGTTCAGTAGTTAACAGTAACAGAGGTGCTTAAAGACGCTTCTGTGGAGAAAATGGTTAAATAACTTATATGCTACACTGCATGATATCCAATATTCTGGATGTTAATGTATCGAACTAAATGTGTAATCACTAAAGTGATAGTGTATATATTGAATGAAAAAAGTTAAATTACGTTGCTAAATGCTGATTAATTCCTTATTATATAGAAATGCTTTATAGTAGATGACTTTCGAAGACATTGTGGGAAATGGAGCATTTGCTCAAGATGAACAAATGCTCCATTTTCCTCATTGTTTCTAAAACCATTCAAACTTGTTATTTTTTTGTTTCTAATTGTATCTTAAATGGAGGTACTGTGGTAGATCTTGTAATTGATACTTTCTTGATAGTTTGTACACAGTGTGTAAAAGAGTATTTCTCAAGAAAACCATTTTATGGCAAAATAAGACTTATGACCTTGAAAATAGACTAAGACCAGAATCTGTGTTGGTAACTGATCATTGCAAAAAATGAAGACCTTGTACAGACATTTGCTGTAAAATATGTCTGTGGAAATGTGTAGTTTTTATGCCCCCGGCATCTACAGATGCAGGAGGCATATAGTGACCATCCTGTCCGTCCGTGTGTGCGTGCGTGCGTCCTTCCATGCTTACAAGGTAAACCAGATTTTACCGTTTCATCTAGCATCAACACCGCTTGCTAGAATGTTTGAATTTGTTAAATGGTTGTTGCCTTGGACCATTCCCATCCACATATATCAACCAACATCAATTTGACCTTGACCTTGACATAATTTGGACTTAGATAGTTTCAAGTAGGCTATTTCTTGGTTAACTAGATTATACCGTTTGGTCTAGCATCAACACCGCTGGCTAGAATGTTTTAAATTGTTTAATGGTTGTTGCCTTGGACCATTCCCATCTACATATATCGCCCAACATCCATTTGATCTTGACCTTGACCTAATTTGGACTTAGATACCGTAAATTAGGATATTTTGGTGTCGAGATATTTTCGCCACTTTTGGCAAAAGGCTATAGTGTTAAATTTTGGTCAGTTTTATTTTGGCCATTTTGGATTGAAGTGGCCAAAAAAATAATATCTTCCGTATTCCAAACGAGCCTGTTAATTGTCCTCAAAGGATGATGGTGAAGTCGGTAAATGACAATCTCGGTAAAAGAGATTTATAAAGTAAATGGATTGGTGATTTAGAAAAGGGCAATTATACAGTACACAAGAGTTTATCACACCTACGATTGAAACTTAAACACACTTTGACAATCATTGTCACGGTGGATGTGTTGGTCGATTTCCGCAACACTACCGATATGGCACCGATAAATTCGGATGAATCTCGATTTCGGATCACTAGTGACATATCAAAATATTATCAACGATTATCGTAGAGTATGCAATATTTACATTTCCATTAAACAGTGAGCATAAGCGATATATGCTATTAACATGACTTTGTGATCTCTTGAGTGAATAAAATCGTAGATATTTAATGAAGAAAACATTCACTTGACGCAAACTTACAAGGTGGAAGATGGTTCTATAATGGTACAGATAGGTCATATTCCGGAAACGAAACGGTTTAGTCAATGGAAAGATGTTTAGGATTAAATACGATTAATTGCTCTACACAAGTTTGCTTGTGCACATTTCAAAACCCTATCCAAGTAAACGACGGCTTTGTGTTTCACGCCAAACAACCTTACAATACAACACACAATCACCAAGCTTATTATCAATTTTTTACCTGAGTGGCCAGGGAACACGACTTTGTATACACAATATTTCCCACAGGTTAACACGTGAAAGCATGGTTTATGTTAGGGCAACCATTTGTTTTGCCCTCAGGCTTTTATTGGTGCATTTAATTTTCGCCACTTGATAAGGGTGGCGAGATATGCCAATTATAAACCAAGGTAAAAAAATCCCAATTTACTGTAGTTTCAAATTGGCTATTTCTTGGTTTACTAGATTTTACTGTTTCCTCTAGCATCACACTGTTTACTAGAATGATTGGATACAAGTTTATACAGTTGTTGCCTTGGACCATTCCCAAACACCCATATCACTCAAAATTAGTTTGACCTTGATCTAATTTGGACTTTGAAAAGATTTAAAACATAATGTCAAGGATGCTACCGGGGGCATAAGCATTTATTGAATATGGCGTTCTTGTTTTTATTATATTTACTACTTAATATTACTTAGTGTGCATAGAGTTAACCCTTAACTCCATGTAAACGCCTTTAGATGCCTCTGTAGCAGATGACTATCGAAAAAATTGTGGAAATTGGATAGCAATTGTTCATATTGAGCAAATGCTCCATTTTCCTCAATGTTTTCTCCAAGATAATCTTCCTATTCATCATATACTTTCATTGAGATTGAGTCTAACATATTGAGTAAAGGTTAATATCTACACAAGGTCTGATTGTAGAGGTTGATATGTTTTGATTTTGTGATATAAACTTTGGGTAAAATTTTGTCTCTTGTTATCTTTGTCTGTTCCATGATGTCAACAGGCCACACTTTCACTCACCCTTAGCCCACTGCTAAAATTGTTGTCTGCTAAAATTGTCGTCTGCTTCAATTTTCAATGTTGTTGGATTTACTTAAGAATCGGTATAACTATTGTCTGAGTGTCAAACAGCTTGGATCCTGATCAGACACCGAGTTACTCGGCGTCTTATCCGGATCCAAGCTGTTTGAAAAATCACCTCGGTCGTGAATGGCGGGCTAAAGGTTAACCCTTTCCCCCCACAAGCTATTTTACATCTAAACAACATTGAAAGTATCTGATAAAAATACGAAAATCATTTTTGAATTGTAGTGAAATTATTGTAGAAAATTTAGCATTTGCTTGTTGTTACAAGCAAATGCTTGATTTATTACAATGTTTTCAATAGCCATCTATTATAGAGGCGCTAAAAGGAGCTTCTGTGGAGGAAAGAGTTATCTTCTCAAGCTGAGAATTGGTCAATTTCAAATTTTCAACTTCATATATCACCCTTAACTTTATTGCTACTGCATAAAATGTTGATTTCAAGTGAAAAATAGAAATTGAATTTTAGTGCGTTGGCAATAAGATTGATTGCGAAATCTAAAGTGGAAATCTTGAGATTGAGCAAGATCTCGGTTCAAGATGTATAGAGAGAGCCAGACCAGGAATTTGAGAAAATGTTTGAGCTCTCTTTCGGTCCCAATTAACGTAGGTGAGAAGTGCAGACCATTTGGATCTAGCTGTACAGCATTGACCCTTGATCGGCTACTCTTTACTATGATGATAATTGCAAACAGTTTGGAGACAGATCAGATACCAAGTAACTAGGTATCTGATCATAATCCAAGCTGTTTTATTCTCAGGTGATAGTTTTACCTAATATTAAATAAATTGGATGACATTTGTAAAATAAAGCAAACACCTAATTTAGCAAAGATCAGTTTAAGCAGCAGACTAAGGGTTAACCCTGTCCTCCATAAGCTATTTCAGACTAATTTACAAGGCAAGAATTGGATGAAAAACATGCAAATCTAGGCAAAAGAAAAATGCCATTTTTTAAATTGTATTGAAATAATTGTATGAAATGGAGCATTTGCTCGTTACAAGCAAATGTTCCATTTCCTACAATGTTTTCAATGTTTCCATCAGTTACAGAGGCCCTAAAAGGCACTTCTGTGGAGGAAGGGGTTAAGATATTGGACCTGCATTTCTCTCAATTTTCTTTATTGGATTGAAGCATAACAGTTTGAGCGAGTGAGTGAATGTTTTGCATTTTACATCCCACCACATTTTTTCAGTAATTTGCAGAAGATGATTATTTGAGGCAGATATAGTGCTGCCAGACTGTAATATCATGCAGTAGACACCTTGCGTGGTATCAAACCCAGTCACATTGTCCTGACACTGAGTTAACCTGTCCTGGAACTGTTCTTTTAATGCCTGGCATATAAAGACAAGGGAGCTTCTAGTACCATCTCTTTAATGACTTGTGATATGTTGCTGCTGGGGATCAAACCCTTATTGTATTTGGCCTAAGGAGCAGTCACCGGTCTTTTTAATTGGACTGCAGCAAAGCATCAATTTTATCATATATCACTGCTCGTCTCTGAGTTGACCCTTATCCGGCTGAATATTTAATTTGACTCCTCCCCTTATGAATATCAATTAGATGAACCATCACATAACTGTAAATTGTACAAACTTGTCAAAAAGTGCCGACCCTGATCAGATGGGTTCTGTAGGAGCCATCTAATCTGGGTCTACACTGTTTGCAAATTTTGCTCTTTACATAAATATCTATACAGAAAAAAAGTTTAGATAAACCTCATTCCACTATTTGCGATCAGCAGCTTTCTAGCATGAACAAACAGCATGGATTCACATGAGACACTGTTTAACTCAGTGTCTTTTTCCTTGTCAAAGTTGTATGATATTCTATAGTTATTTGGAATGGCATCCAACACAATATCCTAAATCTTATCTAGACAGGATTTGTTCCTTGTCAGATCAACAATTCTTATCCCTTTCAGCATTGGAGACGAGTATACTGGTCATTTGCAAACAGTGAACACCGTATCAGGAGGCTCCTGTAGGAGCCCTCTGTTCAAGGTCTGCACTGTTTGCCTTTGTTAATTCTGTTAAATAATTGAAGTCAATATAATTTCTAAAGTAACAATTTGAATAATTTTATCAACCAATGCTATCCTACCTAAACTTAACCCTTTACTACACAGACTACATAGTGGTTGTAGGCTTATCCACATGGATAGAATCTGATGAAAAGGATGAATATCTAAGAGCATGGAAAATTTAAACTTTAATGGTTATGAAAATATGACAGCAAATTAACCATTTGCTCATTATGAGCAAAATGCTTCATTTCTCACCAAATTTTCAAAAGGCACTTTTGTGGAGTTATGGGTTAATATTCATTGTTATTTGAGTTAATTATATAAAATAATCGGCATTAAAGGTTAAATTTTCTCGTGCTGATGGTCTTCCTACACTTTCCACTGATGTTAGTTTGAACAACATACAGCAACAATATAAATCAATGTTTCATATCCAGCCAGCATGCTGAGCTAGCTCTAGTTTGAACTGAAAGATTGGTAACTTTATTCAAAAGTCAGAATATATATGCAAGACATGTAGCAGATTATTGATGATACTTTGAAAAGAAAAGTGCTTTAACAATTGGAAGTTGAAGGTCAAAATGTAAGCATGAAAAAGTTTATGACAAAAGAGAGACATGATAAAGTGACATCAGAGAGCACTTGGCTTTTATATTCATAACAGCTATATAGATATCCTGACCTTTTATTCCATATCGTCTGTTTTGACAAATTGGCACTTACATAGTTATGAGAGACAAAAAATCATTGATCTTTGTCAAAAACAAGTAAATGCCATTTGGCAAATAGCACTTATCTGATTTTAGATGAAATTGGCAGTTTTCTTCTAAACCCATGCATGCGTCATTTTTATGCACCAACCACTAAAAGGGGGGGGGCTATATAGATTTGTCTTTGTCCGTATGTACGTACGTCCGTCCGTCTGTCCGTCCCGAAAAGTTTGTGTCTCGCATAACTCTAAAAGCGTTTTTGCTACAGACTTGAAACTTCATATATTATTCAGGGTGTGAACATGTGCACCTGGGTATTTTCATTCGCTCAAAATTAATATTTACGGAGTTATAAGCCTTTATTTTGTGAAAATATGGCATTTGTGACAAAGCGAAAGTGGGGGCATCTGTGTCCTATGTACACATTTTCTAGTTTAAAAATGGCACATAGGTGGTTTTGAAGAAAACCTATTTGCTATTTTTAGCACTGAAAAGGAAGAAAGTCTAATAGAAATGAAAATGCAAGATTTGAATAGTTTTTAAAAATCATTGTGGGAAATGAAGAATTTGCTTATTATGAGCAAATGCTCCATTTTCCACAATAGTCATCTGCTACAGATGTGTCAAAAGGTGTATTTATGGAGTAGAGGGTTATCTGTGTAAAGCAGCATTAAATTGGTCTATTGGCAGAGACGTAATTTCTTTTAGACAACTTCAAAGCCTTGTTTAAGAGAGACAGAACTTCTTTTTGAAGTCAAATGTATTCATTACAAGCTGTTGTTTATTAAGCAACAAACAGCTGTTTAGAAATAGATCTGAATCCTATTCCAGACAATCTTATTTAACTTGCCAGATACTCATTCAATAACCATTCTCAAACTGGTTTAAAAACAGTTGATATGAACTCCTTTATGGAGTATCATGGCGAGTGACAACCTTTTCAGTGTGAGAAACGAGTACATTTGTCATTTGCAAACAGTGAGGCCCTAGGTCAAAGGGGCTCTAGAAGGAGCCCTCTGATCAGGGTTTGCACTGTTTGCATTTAATTTTATAACTCAAGGTAAGACTAAAATTTCCAAAAGAAAAACAATTTATACAAATTAATTAGCAAATGTTGTGTTTCTTATAATTCAAATTCATAGTGGGCAGAGTATAAGATAAAAATTCAGTATTGAAAGGGTTAACGGCAGGTGGTTGTTGAATGCATTGCGAAAGTAAGGCATAAAGCTTCCGGCATTAATTTGTTCTGCATTAAACGTTCACCCGTCTTAAAACCCCCAAGGCTTACAAACAGGTTTGACAGCGTCTCTTATTCCATTCAAACTAATAAAGGCACTGAACGACAGTTCATATAAACCCTTTACTCCACATGAGATATACTCATCCATGAGGAAAATCAGGCTATCTAAGAGCAAGGAAACTGTCAATTTAAAATGCTTCTGAACAATATTGTGAGAAATGAAGCATCATGAGCAAATGCATAATTTCTCACAATATTTTCAAAAGTAATCTGCTACAGAGGCGCCAAAGGGCGCTTCTATGGAGTAAAGTGTTAATGATGTATATTTTCACAAACGGACTTTCTTTATATTTATTGGCACCTGAATTTCATGTTACAGCGCATTCCCTTGCTTTAATTATCTCCCCTTTGCACCTATTGTTGGGGGCATACTATGAGCACCACTCTGTGGTTTCAAACCTTTTACCTGTTACCTCATATTCTTTATGTTGACCATTACATCATGTGCTATATTTAGCTAAAACAAAAAATTATTTCTAATACAAAAATAGCTAGTTTTGAGAAAAATTGAAAGCCTTATGGGAAATGGAGCAATTGTATTTAAGGAGCAAATGCTCCATTTCCCATAATGTTTTTTAAAAAGACAACTGCAATAGATGCGACAAAATGCGTCTGTATGAGTGTAAAGGATAAGCCTTGCAAGCAGTGTAGGCCCAGACCAGCTGTCACATCTCTATTATGACCTCGGGTTTACACCGTTTGCTACTCATTAGAACCACTATGCCAAAACCATTTAGATCAGACTCATACCAAAGATCTTGTACATGGCAACTGATTTAGGTTGACTCTTTTTGAAACTACTTGACCCTTTACTCTATAGCGAAGCATTTTGACACCTCTGTAGCAGATGACTTAAAATCATAGTGGAAAATGTAGCAATTGTTAAAAATGAGCCAATGCTCCATTTTCCACTATTTTTTTAAAGCCTTTCAAAGTTGTAGTTTTCCTTTTTCCTAGATAGTCTCCCTAAACATCATATCCATAGAGAATGAGTCTTCAAAAAGCATTATGGCGTAAAGGGTTAAGATTGGAGATCGTACTGTTGCTATATGACAGCGCGGATATAGTTATTTGTCAAGTGCTAGTTCTTTACTCTAAGAAGCCCCTTGGCAATTCTATGGCTGACAACTATTGAAAACTTAATGAGCAAACGCTTCATTTCCACAACTCAAAATTGCATTTCCCTTTAGCCTAGATATTCATCATTTTTATCTGATTCTTTCTTTGTGAACAAGTCATACATTAGCATATACTGTAAACGAGGTTATGTGTTAAACTATGTAGATCTAGTCAGGATGCAATCATTGATACAGAATCAAATATTCTTTTCACAGTGATAAAAACCGTCAAGATTTCTATCTTAAAGAATAAGCATATAGTATACCATGTACATGATTTTAGATGCAATCATTGTTGTTCTTCTAAAACCACATATATTGCATGATATACATATTCCTATTTATGTTTGATATACATATTCCTATTTATGTTTGATATACATATTCCTATTAATGTTATTTTCAGATCCAGAAGAGGAATCTGCTGAGATGCCGACTGACGCCACTGTAGGGAAGATGTCAGAAGCCGCCATTGGGATGATGACGGACGCCGAGGCTGGGATGGCAACGGGTGTAACATTTTGGGCCGGCAAGTTTGCCAAGATTCACAAATGTTGTTTCTGCGGTAAGGTGTTCACGCTGAAAGGCGACCTGACACGGCACATCCGGATCCACACGGGGGAAAAACCCTACAAATGTGACCTGTGCGAGAAGAACTTTGTGCAGAAGTCGCACCTGAAGCGACACATGATGAAGTACCACAAGGATAACGCCTATCTCTCGTATTGAACCCAAGCACCAGGGCCAGTATTGTCCTCTGCTTTAAACCTTTGTCTGATAAACTCTAACTAGTTAGGCACCAAAATTGAAATTGATGGTTGTTGTATGGCTAAGCAGTGGGTCCAACAACTGTGCCACACAGGAACGTCCCTGAACCACATGATTAATGGTGTTTAAGCTCGCTTTGATCTAGATTTGTCTTTGCATGTGTAATGCTGATTAAAATTTGTTGGCTTGGTGCAAAACTATTGTAACTCCTGTACATTTCTGAAGGAGATACACTAGTTTTGGACTAAGGCATCGAAATGCAACCTGACTGGATACCAAATTACCCTCAGGTTCTTTGTTAGAAATGTTTTGATTGATTTCTACTTGCTTTGATTAAAATGAGATTTATTGAGATACAGTCAAACCTGTATAAAGTGGCCATCAAATAAGGCATCATAACAAACATTAATCACAGGTAGTTGCTTAATGCTGAATGTAAGTATTGCAGAAAGTTCTTTTGAGACCTTTCTGCATATCATTCTGCATTTAGCAACTACCTGTCATTAATATTAGTTGATGGCCGCTTTATACAGGTTTTACTGTATATATATGAAAGAGTGTGGATCAGAGCAGCATAACTGTCTGATCAGATCTAGATCAGATAGATCCTTAAGGAGCTTCTTGATCTTTTGATCTGTTCAGCCAAAGTCTTACCTCATAGTTAGTTTAAGATTATCACTACATAAGTTAGTTTTAGTAACCCTAAATTCAATGGCTTGGTGCAAAACTGTTGTAACTCTTCACATTGGTGCCATTGCTATCCTGTTGCTGAAATTCTCATCTGCCTGATTGTTGAACCCTTTCCTCCACAAGCTATTTTTAGACCAATCCACAAGGAAAGAATCCAATGAAAATCTAGGCAAAAGAAATATCCCATGTTTTATTTGTATTGAAATCATTGTAGTAAATGGAGCATTTGCAAATTACCAGCAAATGCTCCATTTCCTACAATATTTCCAATCTCCATCTGTTATAAAGGTGTTACAAGGCACTTCTGTGGAGGAAAGGGTTATCTTTGTTTGTATCTTTTGTCTGACAGGGGTCAAGTACTTGAATATCTGATTGGGATGCAAGCTGTTTAAAACTATTACTATGTTTTCCATCGACAGGATAAAGGGTTTAGATCATTGGCCTAGATTATTGTGGTGTCCTAGAAATTTGCTTTGCTTTATTTAGTCTGCTTATAAAAAACATGTATGTAAAATTTGCATCGCTTTTATATGCCCCAAGGGAAGTAACATGGTGCTTGACATCTATTTGTCTGTCGGTCCACAAACAAGTGCATGTCCATGGACAACTCCTTTTTTTTTATCAATTGTTATGAAACTACATTTACTATAACCACAGTTGGAGGTTTTTCTGCAGGGGTTATTGCCCCTTTTACAAATTCCTTACATAATATTTCTACCTTCTCAAGAACCAAGGAACCCA
>JAULCE010039224.1:0-13623 GCA_032359355.1 Macoma nasuta | reverse complement strand
AAATCGGACGATATTTAAAAATGAAGCAGACGACATTTTCAACAGACGACAATTTTCGCAGCAGGCGAAGGGTTAATATTTACAAAACAGTAGTCATTGCTAAGGGTTTATATGGCCTATGGCATGATATTTCTGGCTCTCAAATGTTAGCACTTGAACAAACTCAACGTAAATGTATACGTTCTATACGGTTTTTTTCTGGTCTAACTAAAAGTGATATCGCACTTAGGGTGATAGGCTGCAAAACGATTGAGAGTGAGATAGGTTATAGAAAACTGTCTTTTTGTGGACAGGATTGTCAATTACAGTAAAAACCCTCACAGGTAAAAAGGATTTTGTCCCGATATCTAAAGACTATTATGCAAATACCGAAAGTTGCACTATTTCAATGAATATGTAAATATGGGAGTGTTTCCGTCGAAGAACAAGCAAGTATTTCTAGGTGCTTACTGCGTGAGTATAAAATATCTCAGCGTCAAATGGCTATAAGCCGAGAGTGTAGTCTATTCCCTTATCTGGAAAATATTGCGGATGTGTTGACACCAGTGCCTATATGGCTGTTGTGCAAAGAGTACCATAGTCTGCATGCAAACTGTAAAACTGCTATAAAACTCTTAAGCTATGTATATTCACATGAATTCCACTAAATATGTAACTACTTTGATATTTTATACCTTATCCGTGCTGTACATGTGGTGTTCGAATGTGCTCATAATGAAGGAGCAAGACGTATGCATTGGGTAAAATTTAAAAAACTTTGGACATAGTGTATATATGTCACTGATAAAGGTTGAACCGAATTGGCAGATAGTTCACTTATGTTTTTGTCTGCGTCAGTACTTAAGTAATGATGCTGAACGAGAACCCATTGCGAAATATGTGGAACCACGTAAAACATAACGTTTACTTCTAGTATGATTGTTATTTAAATCTTGTTCATCTTAAGTCTCAATATACCTGTCAGTTTACTGTGTGTTATGTTTCGCAAGGGTACTCGGTTATTTCGTTGATATCATACCAATACAAATTTAACATTATATCATTACGTCTATGCGTAATTTATTCTTCACGCATCACGCATTTATTTTTCGTAGCTATTTATATAGTAAAATGCGTAAGTATGCCAATGAAGAGGGAATTCTAAATTAATGAAGACGTAGTGCAGTCAATTATGACAGCAAACTGTTGTTATACTTTCTAGTCCTTCGAGATCATGAATTTCAACCCTTTTAAATTTGAAAATTGAATACCGCTTGGGGCGTGAATAGTGTTGCATCTTTAATTACTACTCATGAACATACTCAATAAAACCGAGTCTGTAATTTTCTCTATATGAATTGGCTGTCTTGCTTTTACAGAATTTCTATGTTTGTCTTTTTCTCGATATTCATAATAATGATTATTATCATCGCATTATATAAATGTTATATTTATGTATAATGCATGCTTGTACATGTGAGTCATACGGGCGTAGAAGACAAGTGGAAGATAATTTCGTTTCATTTTTGTTTTGTTAATTAATTGTACTTGTATTTATATGTATGTCAATCTTCAGAAGTGGAGGCTAATAATAATAATAGCAATGCCCTTCATCGTTATCTCGTATTCAGTTATGGTGAATTCATACTCTCTCAAAACTAAAATGCCAACCAAAATATGAATGCTTTCTTTGTGGAAATGAGTCGAAATTAGGAGGGCTGTTTTCATTATTTCGAATACACCGATGCTCGAATGTTAATTAACATAGTCCAATCAGCATCAAGATAATGTATTTCGGTTGTAGTTGCATAAGCAATATGATCAATTCCCCTCGAGAATGTCTCCAACAAACGCATGAGCAAGAAACAATAAGAATATATAAAGTATTGCACGAAGCAAAAAAAGCCATGCAAGTGTTGTTTCCGTTTGCAAATAAACACGTATATAATTGGAACACTGCTTATATTTTCATTCTAATTGTTTGCATCTAAAAAGTACATTACAGTTTAATTATCGTATTCTCCGTTTCTTGAAAGTTTTATCTACGATAATGTCGTATTTTTTATTACAAAATTCGTGTTCGGCGATATAGTTTAGGTTATAATTTAAGCTCGACCTTTTAGGGAAAAGCTATTGGGATCGCACGTATGTCGGAACTTTAGGTTTAATTAAAATTTGTCGGGAATGTTTTTTTCTCAGAAACTATTAATGTTACTGTAGTGAAACCTCGAAAATTTTGACACTGTAGGAGCTTGGTGTTAATTGAGTCATGTGCTTGTAATCTTTGAATTTTGGATAATACTTTTCTCCATAGAAGCGGCTTTTGGCGCCTCTGCACCAGACGACTATTAAAACTATTATTGGAAATAAAGCACTTGCTCGTTAAAAGAAAATACTCCATTACCTTCAGTATTTTCAAAACATTTAAAACCAACGGCGGTGTTCTTTTGCCTAGATACACATGATATACCAGATACGTTCCTTGTATATAGGATCAACCATAGCATATGGAGTAAAGTGCTAGGATTTGTAAGCAAAAGTATCTATGTTTTTAAGATGACAAATTTATTGCCTTATCTTGATCAAATTTGTGTCACTGATTTTATATGATCAAAACTATATACTATAGCAAATATCAGTTCTGATAATGACTGTAATAGACAAATTTATTCGTGTTTTTAACATTAACATAATAATATATACTATATCTTAATGTTGTGTTTCGAGATTAAATTATATAGCCTTCTCGCTCAAAATGTCTGAGATTTCACTTTCAAGTGATAAAACCTACTAACCATTTGCCACGATCAAATGTCAGCAAGTTTTCTAAGGATTCTTCAAAACGATTCATATGAAATCAGATACTAAGCCGAAATATTCTTAAACATTAATGTTTGAACAAATAAGAATGCTGATATAATGCCACTTAACTATATGTAATCCTTATCGTTAGGCAAATAATCAGTATTATACCTCAATTTGTAGATGCACTTACACTTCTGGAAGGCTATATGAATCCACATGAATAGGATATTCCAAAGAAAAAGGCTTGAATCCTTAATTCCATATGCTGACTTTAATCTGAGGCTCATTCATTATGTATTTGGTGAATACATGTATGAATATGACCAAGGAGAAAGGAATTCACCAATTTTGAAAGGCTACGAAAACAATTGTCGAAAATTGGGCATTTGCACATCATGAGCAAATGATCAACTTCTCACAACGTTTTAAATTGTCGTCTGCTTCAAAAGCGTCGAGAAACGCGTATCTATGGAGTAAATGGTTAATATAAATGTGGTTGCATTATATAAACACTCATGAAGCGGAAATTTATAAGATTGATAAAACATGTTTAACTGCCAGTCATAACAGCTGACATAGTGTACCAGCGCAGTATGCAAATATGTATAATGTTATATATATATTAAACCTGAACTTTAATAATAATAGTGTTGTTTATGAAACATACTTTTGGTATTGAATATCAGTGAAACTTTTAAAGCTAAGGTCGAAAATTCAACTTGAAACTTTGAATTTTGAATTGGAGCAAGAATATTAGTTTGAGAAGTTTAATATAAATATAGCCTTGACGTATTGCAAACTGTCTTGCTTTAATTATTTCCTCATCATAGGCGCATTTTGCCGCCTCTGTAGCAGTCTACTGTGGATGTTCTAACGTTTTAACTATTTTCTCCACAAGATATATTTTGTTCTCATTCACAAGGAAAGCATCTGATGAAAACTGTGAAACTCTAGGCAAAAGAACAATGTCATTTTTAAATTGCATTGAAATCCTTAAAAATGAAGCATTTGCTTGTCACGAGCAAATGCTTCATTTACTGCAATATTTTCATTAGCCACCAGTTACAGAATCGGTTAAAGGCGCTTCTGGGGAGGACAATGTTTATATAACTTTCAAATCTGACATTTTCATTTTGCCTAGACACGCCACATTGGTTCTGAATAACACTATGTTTTGTGTCAGAGGATTTTTGTCGAGTTGTGCAATATACGGTTTAAATGATTAATTCGTAAAGATAAAACCGTTGAGCATATAATTTACGGTGTTACCACATGCATTCATATGACCATCAAACAATATCGTCGGACTCTTTCAGAAATGACATGGTGCCATTCTTCAACACTGTCACTTTCGTCTTTATGAATGAAACCAATACCAATGAAAATAGTGACGAGCGAACTCAAAATGCTAAAATCCTTATTTTCAGCAATCCCTTAGTTGTAACCATGCATAAGAGTCGTCTTGAAAAGACTATTCTAATGAATGGTAACAACAAAGTGATTGGAAGAGAAATTTAAATGCTAATCGGAAAAAAAACTTTGATTTATGCTTGTTTATCTGTAGTGCTGCTGAACTACTGCAATAACACAAACTGTGTAGCTCCAGGGATCCAACAGATTTTATTAAACACAAAAAAGGGCTCTGACTGGTGAAATGTGTGAGAATATCAACCGTATATTTCCGACTAAACCTGGGGGCACTAATATCTTCCGTTTCAATGTTAATGTACCGTAAACGAAATGCAAATAATGTGGAGAAAAGACATTTTTTGAGAATTTACAACCATACGTCTTGAACATTTTGGAACCAGATCAGACCCACGAGTTAATCAGCGCCTGAACTGACCCCGAACTCTTCGTATCAATTGACAGTGCTCAGTGTGTAAAGCGGTATATGGTAAACACAGGTGGTTCTCCCATTGTAGTCGATATTTTCTATGAATTGTATCTTCTACAATTCTAAAGTGTGTTAACCATGAGAAGTAGAATAAGCATCAATACAAAAAATCATGTTCTTTTGTGGTATACGGATATTTGATTTGAACAAACGCAACTGGTAACAATAAAGACCATTTATCTTCATCATAAGGGCACCACTGACAATATATCTTTCCTGTAAGTTAACTTTATTCTGAGCATTGAAATACGCGGCTTACCTCTAGTTGTCTGCATTGTTTTTTCAATGGCTACAATGTATATCCCAAAAACACCAAAATAGTGTATGTCGATCAGTGACAAAATTTTACCAGAAATAATATTAAAAATGGACAAATATATTTAGTGAATAAACATTCTTTTTTATAATAAAAACAATTATGTTTGTCACAGCATATATTCAAAGCTTGAGGATGTTAGTCATGCATATCGTCAGTTTCATCAAAAACCACGAATCTGCCACTGGCAAATCGGCATGGATGTTTGTCAAAGAGCACGAAGCTGCCACTGGCAA
This sequence comes from Macoma nasuta, assembly GCA_032359355.1. Taxonomy (NCBI): domain Eukaryota; kingdom Metazoa; phylum Mollusca; class Bivalvia; order Cardiida; family Tellinidae; genus Macoma; species Macoma nasuta. The sequence continues at coordinate 8,390 of JAULCE010039224.1, read as the reverse complement.
ATTGGCATGGATGTTTGTCAAAGAGCACGTGCCAGTTGGCATGGATGTTTGTCAAAGAGCACGAATCTGCCACTGGCAAATTGGCATGGATGTTTGTCAAAGAGCACGAATCAGCCACTGGCAAATTGGCATGGATGTTTGTCAAAGAGCACGAAACATTTTCACAAATTCCATATCGTCGATTTTATAAGAAATTGCCGGCGGTCCTCGTCAACCATTATGAACCCGAAGTTGACGCTGATTTACCCGGCGTCTTATCCGAACACAGGCTGTTTTAATCTCAGGCAACAGTTTGACCAAATTTCAAGAGAATCGAACAAGGTCGAAAAACCAAGGAGACGAGAATTTTGTCAGACGAGAATTTTTACAGCAGGTTAAGAGCTACTGTCTTTATTATTCTGTGATGAAAGTAGCAGAGGATGAAATTACATTAACGATTGTGTGTGGAAACTATAGCTTCTTTATAAATACTAGACACGTAATAACCGAGCAATCACGCTTTTGGTCATTTGGTGCACAACCAGTTGGAGGAATGCTGTTTCACCATCTAACGCATTAGACACGGCCACTGGTGCCAAACACTTAAGTGCAAGATCAAACGCCGAATCACCCGTCGTCTATTCTTGTACCTAACTGTTTGACACCAAGAGCAATAACATCTTAAGAAATATAAGTCAGGCGTCTTTGCAAACAGTGCGTTTCCTGGCGGTGTCTGATATGATATTACATTGTTTGCGTCCGATATACACCAAATTTACAGAGGTTTCACATGTATGATCTTAAAGTAGACACTCATTATGTTGAAGTCAGTGAACTGGTGAGAACTGTGTAGAAAAATTATGCAGTTGTACAATATAAATTGTCTGCAAATTTCATAATTATAAGATGTGTATAACATATCTTGTAGTTCATTACCGTAATAATTTTAATTCCAAAAATGTAGTGTATTCGTTTTTATTGCTTAGACCAATATTTTATTCAATTTTTATGTAATAAATGAGTTGTTTTAACTTTAATTAGCCATCTTCATGGTTTGCTGATGTTACTAATTGGTTTATATTCATTTTTGGTTAAATGGGTAACGATATTAATTGACGATACCAGCAAGGGATAAGATGTAACTGAAGTATATTGTGCTTATATATATATATATATCTTTTTATGTTTTAGTTATATAATATCAAGATATAGTTATGAAGTATTCATTCTTTTACATTTCTCTCAAAATATGCTCTACGTTTATGTCGTCATTTATTTAATAATATCAATATATTGCTTTTCTTCATTTATTTATATCGAACATAATTAACATTTTAAAAAGTAGTCATATAAAGTTATAAGTCAAATGACAAGTTTGTCTAAACTATCGAGTTATGATATATGTATCCTCGTTCTACGACGTTCTATAATAACATAAATCTTACTTAGTTTTCTAAATCGTAAAACTTTTATGTTCTTATAAGAAGCATTGCTAAATATAACAATTTTATACAACTGTAAAAGTTTTAAACACTTATAACTTGAAAATGTTTAATATCAATTTATTGCATTCCTTACATTTAATACAATGGGGTTCGTTTTATCTTCCGTACACTTCATACTCACATCTTATGTATAAGTGAGAACATTGGTAACATAAATTTTTTTGAAGCAGATACAGTGAACGGTAAGACATGTTACTGACACAAATATTTAATTTGTAAGTCGGGTTGTTTGATTGAAGTATTTCATTATTTTACCACAGAAGACACTAAAGTTTTTAACACAATAACGTCGTTAGAATGTATAAGTGAAATGAAGTTTGCCATACACGTTCTGGTTCTGAAGTGTTCATCCATAAATTTAGATTTATAGTAAACAAATATTGGGCAAACGAAATGGTAATGGTATTCATCTGCACATTTAATGCATGTACGTCATTCAATGGTTTATTTTGCCTTCGAACCGTTTCTATTGGAAGTCGATGATTTCTAGTTAAACACATAGCAATGGTTTGGCCTAGATAAAAAGAGAGTTTCTCAAAGTAAACATTTCGTTGAAAAATACTTATTAAAAGTATTGTATAGGTTTGTATCTGATGTTTGGTTTGTTTCCGTGTGCCAGTTTTGTACAGAAGCTGTCTGTGAGTTTCCTGTGTGTTGATTTGATCAGACATTTAGCATTACAAAAACTTTGACAATACCATGTTCCAGAGAAACCTAATTCACACAGATATTGTTTTATATAGTTAATCCACTGAGATTTTTTTTTATTTGTTGTGTGTAATTCATAAATCTAAAGATATATCTTAGAGGTCAGTTTCAAAACTTGGTCGTTAGATATATTTTCTATGATTCTACTCTAATATGAAAACACTGTTTTTTATATTTACAACCAATTTCGCCATATATCATATCGGACGGTGTTGCTTTTTTCAGGTTTAGAATATACTTATAAAACTTAAGTTGAACTCTTTCTACAATATAAGAGTTTCCGAACCCCCACACTTCACTACCATACAAGAGAATCGGTTTTATCATTTTTCAAAAAGGTCAACTTGAAGATCTAGTGGTAATGAAAGATGTTTTATTTTCTTTAATGTGCTATGTGCGACTTAGTTTTACAAAGTGTTCCAGTTTTAGAAAATAGTAATCCGAGATAATTGTAATCGTCGACCGGCTCAAGTACATGGTTTCCTATCGTAAACACGGTGTTTCGCCTAGAACTACCTTTACTTAAAAAATATTTTTGTTTTGCTGACATTAGTGTTAAGCTTCCACGGGCAACTATAATCCTTAAATTTATTCAATGCATTTTCCTAATCGATATCACCATTGCTAAAATAACTGTATCGTCTGCATATAATAAAAGATAGAGTTTCAGGTAAAAAAATGTGCATTTTCATTTAATGTGTAAAGACATAAACCATTAATACTTTCAGTTAGATAATTTTCAAGATCATTTAATAAAAAATTGAGAATAAAAACGGGAATAGATTTTCACCTTGTCTAACCCCTATTTTGCTATCGAAAAACGTGATTGATCCTTCTGATGTCACAACTTTGGACTTAATATTATTTTAAAGACTTAATATGATATCAACCCATTTTCCAGTTATATTTTCTTTACTATGTTTTTGCAATAGTCTAACCCTCCATAGTCCATTCTAGTTTTATGATAAATGTCGCGTGATAATTTACATGTCCCTGTCAAACCAAGGATACACATTTTTCGCATGATTTTTATTTTTATTTCTTTTTGTACGAGTCCTTGACCAAAACGTTTGTTTCGAGCATTTTTAAAGGGGCAAGCTATATCTGATGCAATCGCATCTTTTGTACCCTTATTAGTTTCCAAAAGCTCACTTGACATGATACATGTAGACCAATATCAACATATTTCATCACATAAGACGCCGAGTAATTTGTTGTGTGGTCTTAATGCTACCAGCTATACACAGCTCGTTTATGTGCCTTTTTCGGAATGTGATAATACTTATGCATTGTTCCGTATTTGCACAATAGCCGTCGTTTATGTATAAGCCATTAGATTGCCTACCTGTTGTCAGGGTATTTCAACAATTAATGGTTTTAAAACTTTACTTAAAATACGCATGCTGACGCCTTTGTACCAGGTACCTATTGTTTTTCCCAAATATTTATTTTTTATTAATCTTATGTTTTCCATAAATTGAATGTATCATGTCGCATGAGAGCACGGACATTATTTATCCAGATCAGGTTTATTTATGCACAAGATACCCTTTAGAACCTGCAAAAAGAAGACTATGATGGACGACCCCGGGGATGTCCAGAGGTCCCTGTTTGTGATATCGGGAAACAGGGCTCTCTCGTGGCATGATTGAACATTTAAACAAATATTTCAAATCAAGATCTGTGATATTATCATGAACTATACTACAAAATTGAAAATTGTCAGTTACAATTTTGATATGACATAAAACTGATTACGCTCAAATTTTTACAGTATCCGTCAACATCTGCGTTTTATATAACTTGGAGAAAAACTCTATAAGACTTTGTCTTTCGTTTTGATCCATATATACAGTATGTATGCATTACATTTGTTTGTTGTATGTAACAACTGAAATAAAACATGTATAAATCAATAACTGTCAGTCACAAATGCATTGCAATTAGTTGTTCTCTTAGAATACGGGTTCGCCACGACCATGATATTAACATGTAGCTGTAATCCCGAGCATAACATGCTCAGATCCACACTTCACAGCAATAAATACTCAAGAATAGTATCCGTATGAGTGAACATAAATTGTACTCACTCACAGAGGAAGAAACGCTATTCTTGACCAACTAATGCGTTAATCACCGATTACTTATATCTATCACAAACTTTTTAAACCAAATCAGATGCCCAACTAATCGGCGTTTGATCCGGTTCAAAATTGTCTGAAAAAAGGCAAACAAAATATAAGAAAAGTGTCACGACTTCATTATTATGGCCCTGTGTTTGTTTTGTGTTATGTTTAAACGGTAAAGAATAACCTTTCTCCTACAGTATCAGACACCCCGTCAAAGGCGCATACGTTGGTTTTGTTTCAACATGATTTCAGCTGTGTCGCATTCTGCTCTCTCGAATCGAAACCCTGAACCAAAATCATGGACGTTTCTTTGTGTATACGTGTCGAAGTAAGGGGCAATTTTATTTCATTAGCTTAAATAAACTTATTATCTGGTCTAACGGCATAAATATGTCGAGTTTCTACTTTGTTCGCAAAATTATTATGATCCCCTTCTCTCGAAAATGACTGCGATAAACCCGTAAACGATAAATCAAACTCAAGCAAAATATGTCATGCGTGTATTGTGTTTGTGGTGCATATTAACACGTTAAAAACGTAAATACTGCTATGTGTGTCATTTTAATTGTTTGCATGTAGATAGTAAATTACAGTTTTAGTATCGTTTTCTCCGTGTCGTGAATGTTTTATGTATGATACTGTCGTATTTGATTAAAATTTATCGTGGTTTTGCTATGTAGTTTAGGCCACGATTCAAGCTCGACTGTACAGAAATCAGCTATTGTAGGGTTTTAAGTTTGATAAAAGTCAGTCGTGTCATGTTTTGTCAAAAAACATTAATTCTTTTGCCGTAAAACCTCCAATATTTTTTGACACTATATAACATATAAATATTAAAACACTGAGCTGGATGATGACTGATTCATGTACATTTGCAACTAGCAATTATTGTGGGAAATGAAGTTTTTGAGCAAATACTCCATTTCCTACATTTTCTTTTCCGAGATACTCATCTTTTTCATCAGCCATTTTCCTTATGTATAGGATCAACCATTTTTAAAATCATATGAAGTAAGGGTAAGGATTTACAAGCAAACTGTTTTCTAGAGGCGTACCTATGCTATTGCTATGACAATTGAAGTGTCTCATCTTGAACACACTTTTGAAACTCTTGTTATATGTTCAAAACTATATGGCAAATATTATTTATGATAAAAGTAGAACTTAAATCATGCAAGTCATGTCAAATACACCTTACAAGATCCACATCTAAAAGTTAATGTACCCTATGGGAATCATATACTAGAATACATATCTATTTGTTATAGAGGCAGCCAAAAAGTAAATTACAACAAGGATATGTCAAAGATGGCAAGTGAGCTAAATATAGCAGTCTACTACGCAGACACTTGTATCATATTGGTTAACAAGTAGCGATGCAAAAGAATAATAACGATCTGAGTGGCTCTGACGTAGTGTGACGAAGAGGGGAGCTACCTGTGACGTGGAGGATCACAAGGGTACCCGAATCTCAATCTATTTGTCGAACCCAAAACGGGATCCAAGAACCAGGGAACCCGCTACACTACGTCAGAGCCACTCAGATGTTCTAAAATTAGAATAACTGCGTCCGCGGAATCCTGTTCTTTTGAAACTTTTGAAAATCGCGGATAATTGTGTGAATGTGCCACAAGATGTGATCTTGTCATCACGCTGATGTGAAAGATTAATTATATTTGGATGGAGGTGTAACAGCGTTTTGTTTGAAATCGTCGCCTTAATCCCGGGCGTCTGTGGAGACGCCGTGTAACACGGCGTCTTATTGTGACCCATGCTGCTAGCATTTTAAGAACATTGGTTATAGATTATTTCTAAAATCCGGAAATATCCGGAGTATCCGGAGAAATGGTCGGCCTGCGTTTTACCCTTCGGATTCAGGCAGTGAATTTGAACCAGATATTAAAGTTTATTTACAGGCAGTAATTTCAGGTAGGAAAATGCTTACAGTTATAGAGCACTGTTTTTGTTTCTGTTAGCACTTTGAAGTGCAGTTTAGTCAGGCTAGATAATTCCGGTGGTTGTAAATTCCGGTGTATTTACAATTTGTTCCACAAATCGTATTTACAAACAGATAGCGTTTTATTTTGAAATTAGTCCAGATATCCAGATACAAACAACCTTTTATTTCGAAATGTTTCGTCCCTAGAGGTTTTGACCCCACACATTTCAGCCCATATGTATTGCTGAAAAAATGACACACAACAAGCTCCCTTTCCTTTAAGAATAAGACACAGCATTGTTAATGTTAAAAAATTATAATAGGACTTAGAGATATCTGTTCTCACTTCTTATTTCTTTAGTAGACAATTGACCGGTCATTGAAATAAAATTAAATTAAGTTATTTGTATGATGTTGAATAAATCATAAGTAGCTTCTAACTTCAATACAGGTCTTTTTGATAAACCAATGATGATTCAGTGTCAATAAAAGGTATTTATATCGATGGAAAGATCTGATTGAAAGACTTCAAAATAAAAGTATTGACTTTTAGGTGATAAGTACCACGGAAGTACCTAGAGGCAGGCTATATTCATGCCATATAGCTACATGCCACTCTTTGAATTGTAAAAAAAACGATGACTTGTATCAATTTTTTTACATTTCGAGGACAGAAAAAATTATGATGCAAATGCTCATTCATATTTGCTGGAAGTATTGATAGGTACATGATACTTGTGAAATTTGGTGCATATTTACATGAGTATAAATGAAGTTATTGTATATTTTATGTACCACGGTACAGAGTGACGATAACTGGATCATAAAAAGTCCGGAGATCTTGGCAAATGTTCACAATTATGTGTGCTACAGAAGAAACTACGATGACATTTGCAAACATCTTGGATCCCAATGAGACGCCGTGTCACACGGCGTCTCATTGTGACCCATGCTGCTTGCAATTTTAGAAAAATGGATTTTGAAAAATCCGGAAAATCCGGAGATCTCCGGAAAAATCCTGAGAAATGGTCGGGCTGACGGTACACGTAGCTGTGGCATGAATACTCCCAGCACATAGCATACATATACATGTACCGGCAGCGAAAGGGTTAAACTATGCAAAGTTTTTTCTATACAGTAAGAAAAGAACTGAAAGACATTTGCGGTAGTTACAAATCTCGGATCTCGCGAGAGTTACATTACACCGGTGTACGAACATTTCACACATAATGTAATGGTAAATGGCTCCATATGGCTCTAAACCGTAGAAAATGTGAATCTGGTCACTAGAAAAGAGTCAATATAGTCTTAAAAATATCGGTGACCCCTATTTTTTATATCACATTTCAACAAGTATTTACACGGTCTTTCAGACTACAAAGTTTAAACAAAATCTATTATTTAGAAAATAAATCCCTTTACTGCCGCAAACGCCCTTAATATAACAATGTGTTGATAATTATTATAGTATATTATTATCACGCCGGTGAGAAAGAGTGTAAGTTCATTGTTACTTGGCGATATTTTGCAATACAATTAAACAGGAAACGCACTTGAATCTACCTGAAGTATTTCAAGTATAAATCTGTGATCGTTGTTGAAGTATTGATAATAATAATTATATGAATTCCTGTTGGGAAAACCTGTTTAGGTAACTCTGGTAAGAGAAAAATCGTGGGAATCGTCTTCATTCTTGTGATAAATATCGCAGTTCGTTCTGACAAATCCTTCAATGCAGGTTTTCTTGTTGATTCACTCTTGATACAACTTTGACCCAAGTACAAAGATGGGGTGTTTCGATCGCACGATGATTGTGACGTGAAACGTGACGCTTTTAGGTATTCAGGCGTACGCAAATTTATATGCAGCATATTTAAAAGCAATGGCATTGCACAAGCCAGTTTATTTGAAAATCGGATACCAAACGTGTTGTACTAAGCAGCTGTTTTTGTAAGCCACGGTCTGCTTTGTGCGTGTTTGTTGGTTGTTCCCTGAATATTGTAAATAACATGGTGGTAAATAGAATGTTTTAAAGGAATGCGAAAAATAAAATCCCGTTGTTCATTAACTACTTATCAAATGCATTCATATTTGAACGCCCCATGTATCTGAAGCATTCAAGACTATTTT
>JAULCE010039113.1:0-13623 GCA_032359355.1 Macoma nasuta | reverse complement strand
GCTTTGAAACTTCACACTGAATCAGGGAAATTAGATGTCATTGTATGTGAAGTCCCATATCTCTGGATTTGATTTTGATTGCATTGTGTCCTTTTTCGACTAAGAATTTGGTTGTTTGCGTGCGAGGCATTTTCTCAGACACAGTGTATGTTGTTGCAATACTTGATATTGAATGACTTTCTCTAATGATATGTTCTGAAATAGGCCCTGGAATGCGATGGCTCTGATAGACAAGCTGTATTGCCCTACCTCTGACAACTAGTAATGAGTAATCATTAGACAGGTACTTAAGTTCAAAGTGTTTAGTAAAAAGTCGTAAGTCATAAATCTTAAGTCGTAACTTTTAAGTCCAAATGTCCCTCCAGGGCTTCAAAAACTAACAGCTTATTCTTCGGAAATTATATGCAGAATGACACGTTTAAAGTAACCATTAACACTAAATTACTCCTCAAATCATGGTCACGGTAAATAAAATAGGTATAGGCTACTGCTGCTTTTAATTAACCGTAGTGTGCATATAAAGTCATAATGTTTGTATGACGATTGAGCGAGGTTGATGTGTAGTTGTAGCTTTTCATAATAAGAAATGGAAATTATAAATATAGAAATGTTTATATTTTTTGGTACATACTTGCAGTATGTACTGTCAAACACCCATTTCCCTAAATTTGATACCACTTTGTTACGACAATTATTTCTGTACCGAAATCGTGGGAAAAGTACAAATAGATCTCTAAATCATTGAAAGTTGAGTTGAAAAAATCCGCCACTCGTGAATTCATGTGGGATCAAAATTTATCACACTCGGTATCAGAAATTCACGCAAAGAGTCTGTAGAACATTGTCGCTTGAGTAAATTTCTCACCCAAGGGGGAGAAATTCTAATTCTAAATTAATACTCATGGTGGATTCTTATACTCCTGACGAGTTTAGTTTAAACATATTTTATTTCTTATTTTACAGAAATGGTGTTTGGCTACAACTTTGCCAACTTAGTGAACAGCCCTTCCCATACAGATCAAAATTAAAATACACAGAGGCAATACTAAATAATGATGTATCGACCTTTTTATATTATTTTCAAGTACAAATAAGATTTTGAATCATTTTGGACGAGATTTTCGAAGAGTGAATATAATTATAGTCTTTCAAGTAAGCATAATATATAAATAGGTCGAAGATGTTACAATGTAAGTGTCAAATGGACAAAACAATGATAATAGAAAAGGGAACATAAAAAGAAAAACAAAATATATGTTAACGACAGTACGCTGGTACTATATATATACAAGTGGGTAAAAGAAGAAGAAATAACAAAGGAGAAAAATAAATAAAATTAAATAAGGGCACATTCTTAATATCAAGCTGATTCCACACTAGCGATCTCCGGTCCTTGTAGACCAATTAAAAGAGATGCTAGTTACAAGTTGTCGTTTTAATTAAACAATTTTGTATCTTTAATAAATTGTTGAACTGTATTGAATAAATGCATGTTTTCATCCTGTGTTAGAGTCAGATCCCCGAATAGTAATGTGTTATGGTTAAACGGATGAAACTCTCTTGTTTTTCTGAAAAAGTTCAATCTTGGTTCTGTAAGGTTTTTATAATGGAAGAAATAATGCTCAGCAGAGCAGATTCATTTCTTTAGTGCTAACACAAAATAGATCTGGCCTAAGATAATTTTCATGTAAATCTTCATTTAAGTTACTACATGTATGTCTAATTCTAGTATGAAAGACAGACAGGTTTCGGTACCATAAATATAATGGTTTGGAACCCGTTTTGAATCTCTTTGTGGTTGTATTGTTTTTTTTAAAACTACCGAGGGTATTACTTTTTCTAAGACTTGTATTTGTAGAGTTCCATAGCCTTACTGAAGAAGATATACATGTTTTTTGAAAGTTTGTTGTTATTGTGAGAATTGTTAATATATTTTCACTGTTTCTCAATGGATATGTTGATACCTCTCCTACTGTAGAGGGAATACGATCATTTATGTAAGACGGAGTCATATCATGTGTGTCTTTATACATAAAACAGTTTTTTTGTGATTTTCTCTTCTTTTTGTTAGTGGTTCCCAGCAACAGTCATTATATAAATTATTTAATGATACTGATCTAGTTAGCATTAACTTTTGACCATCCAACGTGTTAACGATTGAGAACTTTCAATATGTTCTATTTAAACCTGTGACAATACGTGCAGCTTCATTTTGTTAGTTTTCCAAAGAGTCACAGTCATAAGTATTGCATCCATCCCAGACAATAGAAGCATACTCCAAAAGTGGTCTTACATATGATATAAAAATCTGATTAAGTGCACTTCTTGATAACTTAAATTTTAATTTCCTAATTATATGTAAACCCTTAGATGCTGACACTAGTATGTTTCCAATATGTGTCAACCATTTTTCAAGCGGAACTAATTAAAAGCCCTAGATGTATATGGGTATCTACACAATGTATTTCAGTATTATTAAAAAGAGTCTAGGCAATGCTTCATCATACCTTAAAGTGAAGAACATGGATTCAGTTCTATTTGGGTTAATATCAACTAACCATTGCTTTGCCAAAAATAGCATTTGATGTATGTCATGATTTAGTAGTCCTTCTATATATTGGATTGAATATGTGGGACAGTAGAGGGAACTATCAGCTGTATATAATCCAGCAAGTCTAATAAGAGATTCAGTAATATAATGTACATAGACCAGGAAGAACAGAGGACCGAGGACAGGTCCCTGGGGTACACCAGCAGATGTAGTCTGTGTGTTTGAAAACCCCGATTGTATGACTGTTCGTTGCTGTCTATTTTAAACCATTCCAACGCGACTAACGGATCAGTGAAATACTTGCAGATGAATGAAGTTGTATATTTCATATCTAGTGTTTTGATCGTAGATTTTAACTAAGCAAAATTCTAATTAACTTGGTGGTTTATGTTTGTAAAACAATAGTTCCGGTAATCGGCGCGTCTAAAACGTGTGTCACTGTTCCACGACAAATATCGGCTCTTAACTCTGACATATTCTCCTTGTAAATATCGGCCCTGTACTACGACATATTTCCCTTGACTCCGTACAAATACGGCCTGTTATTGTTGCGGAACTTAAACGCGTGCTCTCCGTGTCAACACGTGCGTTGGTATCCACGTAGAATATGAAAGTATACAATAAAGTGAAAAATCTAGAACCTTTTGTTTAATATTTAAAACAAAATCTTTGTATGCTCAAATAAGCATCTGCAAGAGACTTATCTTGACGACTCTCAGGACCTTTAGTCCTTTGATATTTGTACTTTGATTACATTATGTTAGCAAAGAAACGGTCAAGGCAAGCATACCCCACATTGTAATCATGTTTACTTATATATTTTTTCTTATGACATGTGTAGGTCGATGAGGCGATTCTTATAAGACAATACAGTCGAACTTCTTTATCTCAAATTCGGTAATTTAAAGGCGTTTGCGGCAGTTACAAATCTCGGGTCTCGCGAGAGTTACGTAACACCGGTGAACGAGTGCTTCATACATGCTAATATTGTTTTAAATATTTTGTATAAATATTTGTTACTCGTTACTTGATTAATTAAATGCAATGTAAAAAAATGCATATGCATTTTTCACATTGCATTTAATTAATCATTCCATGAGTGTAATAATAAACGGCTGTATATGGTTTTAAACCGTAGAAAAGTCTGCATTTCGTCACACAGAAAAGAGTCAATAAAATCTTGAAAATATCGGTTTCCCCTATTTATCATTTCATATTTCAATAAGTATTTGCATGGTCTTTCAAACTACAAAGTTTAAACAAAATCTATTATTTAGAAAAAAAATCACTCTTACTGCCGCAAACACCTTTAATAGAAACTAAAATCTGAAATACAACAAAATATATTTGCTTTGTGGATACGTTATGAAGTTTGGGGTGGGGTATTTTTGTGTGCAAATTACACGAAGAATGAATATAAATTAAAATTCGATTAATTCGAATTTAGGCAAATACGTATAGTCCCCACGACTTCTACGTAGTGAGTTTCGATTCGAAAGGTTTCGTGTTAACATTAAGAAAAAGTGCATTAAGTCAGGGCTGAAACAATCCTGGTACGAATATTCCGAGTGCGAAAATCAACAAATACGCACCGAAAAATACAGATATTGATATGCAAGTGTCATAAAAATATATCCCGACTAAATAACTCAGATATTTGTAATATATCTAAACAATTTTCTTGAAAATCGCAGTGTTTAAACTGTATCAGAACATACAGTACTGAATCCAATAAAAATGACAATCTTACCGATTTCGCTGCGATTTGCTTCAGTTCGATTGCAGATGAATATGGCATTTTTATTCCACATCCATCGAAGTCGATATATCGACCATCGGATTAAGTTTTACAATGGAATTAACTTGTAGCCATGATGACAAAAATACAAACCAGGGAAAAAACTCTCAGAGACCACATGAAGCGCTTTATAAAGCTCATTATGCGGTTTGTGGGAGCCTTTAACCGGACGGCGTGTAAGCCATACACCACAACAGTGGCTTCGCCTCCTATTCGGTTCCGAATCCGATTTAAATTGCATTAGTTTTCGTACTATACGTATCTGTCTGTATCTATTAGAACTGTTGATAAACGAATGAATGGTTACATTATGCCCTTAGTTTTTAGTACCAAAATCAATAATGGATCATATCAGACAATGTAGATCAAGATAAGTGGATATATACACACGAGACTAGCGATTCTGCAATCAGGTGCTTTTACGAACCTATATCATGTCGTTGGTTTTCTTCTAAAACCTCGTTTGTGCCATTTTCAAACATGGCACATACGTGGTTTTAGAAAAAACCGACGATTTCTCCTAAATGCAATTTGACAATATAACAGTTACGTGATATTCGATGTACATGTATCCATCCACGTGTTCACAAATGTGTTCCGATGTAGTTCTTCCGCTACACTCAGATGTCAAAATGACGGCCACTGTAAAGCCACAAATAAAAGCCTACTGGCTTGAAACATTTTCTTTCTCAATTGCAGTCATGGCTTTGTTTCATTACAAGTAGCTTGGGTCAAGATTTGTCAAGAATGTCCGGAATAAAGCTGAGCGAATGTCAAATAAAACAATGTTCGGAATAAACCTGAGCAAATGTCAACTAAAATAATGTCCGGAATAAACCTTAGCGAATGTCAACTAATATAATGTGCGGAATAAAACAAAGAAAAGAAGAAGAGTCTTCTCTTGCAAAATTACCAGACTTACCACATCTTTGAATCTATCCAAAGCCTGTTAAATGCGAGCCTTTACTGATCGGTGACGATTTTGACGAGTATGACTGAAGGACAATATTTTTAAATTGATTTGTTAAATATCAACGCGTGGTGTAATACTAGTGCTCAGCTGTTTGTTCATAACATGTATTGTTTTGTCAACCCGCTGTTAAAATTTGGATATATACATAATAAATCAACTGATTTTTGTTGTGTGTCTGTAAATAACAATTCTAACAATCACCAGTGTGCACGTGTATGCTTGTCAACACCTTAGCAACGTAACCCCTTCCTTCACACAACCACCTTTTAGCGCCTCTGTAACTGATGACATTTGAAATAATTGAATGAAATGGAGCATTTTCTCGTAACGAACGAGTGCTGAATTTCCTGCAGTGTCTTCAATAACATTCAAAAACTGCCATTAATATTTTGCCTAATCATTCATATTTTTCATCAGAACCTTGTTAATAACCTAAACAAAACGTGTGGAGCAACAGGTAAACGGCGGCTCAATTTATCGTCTGCAAAAATTATCGTCTTTGTGTTCCTTTTGCTCCGACCTGAAACTGGTTTTGGATAAAATATTTTAGCAAAATATATAACAGAAATAATTGAATAAACTTGGTTTTTTGTGAATTCCTTCCAAGTTCAAGGCGGAGTTTTATCTGAGAATACATTTTTTTCAATGATGATTTGCAGGGTGACCATAACCGGACGATGGAAAATCCGGGGATTTTCACCTTTATGTGTTCTACGGAAGAAACTATAATGACATTTGCAAACAGCTTGGATCCCAAATGAGACGCCGTGTAACACTGCGTCTTATTGTGACCCATGCTGCTTGCAATTTTAGAACAATGTTTTTGAGAATGTTAAACCGGAGATCTCCGGAAAACTCCGGAGAAATGGTCGGCCTTGATTTGAGTCGCCTATGTTACTAAAAGGGTGTATAAAATTAACGCTGACATTACTGAAAATACGTCTACGACTTATCGTCGGTTTGCTTCTAAAACCTCGTATTTGCCATTTTTCAAAATGGCACATACTAGGTTTCAGAAGAAAATCGACTTTTTCTTCTAAAATGACGCATATCTGATCCGTCAACGTGGCAATTACATTACTTTTGACAAACATCGACGATTTTTTCGAAAACCACGAGGTTTTAGATGTAAACCGAAGAGTATACAGGTGATATAAGATAATTTCCGCATTTACTCACTGAAACAACCCCCGTTTTCACTGAACTTTTCGAGCAGAGACAGAGATCAATCTCAATGTTTATAACTTCAGATATCGATCATATTTATTGGCACTGCACTGAAATTACGACTGCCCGTGAACGTGTTTTTTTTAAATGGCATTCGAAATTGCAGTGGCAATATAAGACAGGGAGATATTCAAAGTTGAAATTTTGAGTCAAAGCAAGATTGCATATTGGGAAAATTTAGTGAATGCGCGCCCAGGTGTCATGGATATTAAGTGAAATATTTTAATCAAGCATATATCCGACCCCAAGAGAGGCATTAAACGTTTACCGCGCAGAAACGCCATGTGCTCAGAATAATACTAGTTATCATGTGCTAACACATTTGAGCAATAGAATGGCAAAAACGAAAAATATGTGTCAAATTGTTGTGCCTTAAATGACTACAAAAGAATAAAATTTTGAATTTTGCTCTCGGAGTTCATGTCAAAGAGCTCGAGCTCAGGGTTTTTGATAAGAGCCATATTCTTGGAAACTATGAAACCGCATTCATACGCTACTAATCAAATCGTATCTGATGGCCACTAATAATTATTGCCTATTGAAAATATCAAAATCTAGGCAAAGAAAAATGCAATTTGTTTATAGTAGTGATACCATTGTGGGACATGGATCATTTGCTCGCTACGATTTCCTACAATGTTTCAACCCCATTTAGAGCCAGTCTAGTGGTTACAGAGGCGCTAACAGGCGCTACTGGGGAGGAAAGGTTAACTTCAAAGAACGCCTTTTGATGCCCCTGTAGGGCGCTGCAGAGTATGCTGGTCAGGCTTTCACTTTCACTCTCGAATCTGATGCTTTTTGAAAGACGATCCTGTGTCTAAAAATGATACACAAGACTAGATGTTATGTATTTGAAGCCACGTGAAACTGAAATGCATATACTTTTCGTTGATATTGACTCCTTTGAACACAGATACGGTATTCTTAATCGTTTATGTTTAATGTAAATTGCAACGTGCTTGATGTAGAATACCATACGAGTGTGCAAAGGAGGCCATATCAACGACAATTATATACGTTTCTTGTAATTATTCAGTTAGTGTTCCTGATTCCTTTCCTCTGCGATACAGTGTACACAAGGAACACTGATCTTATGTAAACATAAATTTCTACATCACACCACACCAAGATCTATATTTTTGCTAATTGTTGGATTACATAGCAAAATTAATTCTACAAAAGGCGAGGGTCCAGGCCATGCATAGTTAGAGTTAAAAAACAAAGAAGTGTTAACGTCTGGTCTGGAAAGATAAATGATATAGTTTTGATTCATTTGATGAACTTTATTTAAGGAAAAGGCAAACATACACACCATATGCTAATAAACAAAGCATACTTTTGCAGAGAACGACCACTCGATCTGTTCACAAAAAGTACGTTAGTATACACGAAATACCCATGAGATGTTCAAAATCGTTTTTGGCCTGGAGCTTGCTCCTTAGACCATAGGTAGCATACCGTTTTCCGAGGGCTACAAACTTTGACCCAATTTCCAAAGACATACAACACAAAAAAGTTCTTCAAAAATTCAACAAATCGCATGCTTTGTGTGCTTTTATCTTTCAAAAGTCTGCATATGTAGAGCACTGAAAGTATAAGCAGTGTTATGGCTATAAGCTATAACGCACTTTGTTTGGGGACGAATCGCTCACACAGGCTCGGGGCCGGTGCGATTTTTTATCTGGGTAAAAAATTACCTATACACCGCCTCTTCGGAATTTGCAGGAACATTGAGAGGCAAGATTGTTTTTGGTCTCTAGAATTTTTTAAAAAAGAAGCGACTTAGACCCGCTTTTCTGACGTTAAGTTAGTTTGTTACAGTATTTCTAGGTCTAATTCTTTTATTAGGCGAAATTTCATCGCATTGCAAGATGCGATCGAAGGGATGTTGACAGATTTACAGAATCGGTTAAATCGCTTGTCTTTAGCATGGACAGCCATTCATGGGGTTGGATCTTAGAAGAGAAATTTATTAGATCGGGACATAACAAATAGAAATAAAGTGGTCACTGTTTGAATTTTTCCTCGTAAGAACGCATCGATGCATAGTTGAAAATATAAATTAAAAAAAAAATAAAAAAAATAATGAAATAATTCGTCGATGTGCGTGTCACGTGGCTCATTGGTTCGATTGCGTCATTCGACGAGTAGAGGTATCACGTGATAGTCGCGCGATCAGTGATGAAAGCGTGACGTCATTACATTGTGCTCGATTTGTCCAGAACATATAAATAGACCCGCGTGCCATGCTATTTCGGGATAAATATCATCACAGACTAGGATCTGTGTCCACTCTAAATTCGTTGTGGGTTGTGTACCAATAGCAAGATTTCTAACTAAATGTAAACGTGTTACGTCCTTACCCTCACCGGACAGTTTATAATTTATATTCATGAAATAGATTTCTTATATTTAAAAAATAATAGGTAGCATCTAGATCTAGCCTTTTCATATAGAAGTGAGGACTATTACATTTATATATTATATTTATGTTTAAAAAAGGAAATAACATTAGTGTGTCATTTGAAATGTACCTTTTGACCTAACTCAATTTTGATTTCAACTCGGAAGTTTAAATCGAGACCCCCTTTTTTCTGTAAATAGGGCTACAACGGAGGCAAATGAGTCTTGTGTGTCAAACAGTGTAGACCCTGTTCGGTCGCGGTTTATCCGATGCGGCGGCCGATCGGTACGGTTACGCGATCACCCGAATACTTAAACCAGTATACATGGTTATCCGGTCACCGCCTACCATTATTTTAAATAACTGCTGGTCGTGATCGGGTGCGGAGTCGGATGCGCTGTGGCCGGTCTGGGTCTACATTCTGTTTTTGCAGTGCAATGCTAAGAATCTTTCCTGTTTGATGCGGCTTAAACAGTAGAAAGGTATTATTGATTAAACCTTGCAAGTTGTACAATATTGTCTTTCTGTTTTTTCGAACAAAAAATGCGTCCTCAACGGAAAAAACGACCTGGCCCGATCGATACGGTAGATGCAACGGAGCCCACAAAGAAGGCTGCGAGCCGTCCAAAAAAGACGTCATGTCCATCTGCTACGGAAGGAGGCGATATGGAGGTGTTCCAAGGTCCAGCAGAGGGGTTTGGTCCTGATCCTCAACATCAAGAGGAACAACATGGTCCCTCCGTCGATGCAGCACCACAGCAAGGTATGATACTCCTCCCTGAGGGGATGATACCTCCAAATATGGGCATCCGGAGCATCCGGAGTGCCAGCGCAAAACTCGGCGCGGCAGTACCTCCCGCTATCAAGGATAAGATCGTTAAGGGTCAGTTTGTGGACTTAGCCACACTTATAATACGTACACATAGCCTTACGCGAGGGGATCTGGGAGCTAGGCTGACAGTCACCACCGACGGTCAATTGTCGGTCAGCTCCCCGTCGCCTAAGCAAGTCAGTAACATTGAGGAATGGACGGAGGCATTTTTGGTCTATGCAAGTATTTACTTGGCGGGAAATTCTGACAAGACACAAGACCTCTTAAAATACATTTCCATTATAAGGACCGCATCTAAGAGACACATCGGATTAGGCTGGCTGAGTTATGACATACAGTTCAGACTCAGATTGGCTGACAACCCCGACCAAGTAAGCTTTCAAGATATTGATCAGGAGTTGTGGCTTCTGTGCATGGGCCCGAGCACGGTGGTCGAGTCATTTAATAGCATGAATCGCAAATGCTACGCTTTTAACCACAGATCATGCATCCGGTCTAATTGCTCATTTCGCCACTCTTGTTTAACTTGTAGCGGCCCACATCCAGTTAGATTCTGCAGGGGTGCCTCAGATGTTAGAGGCCCAAGACCGATACGCAACCAGGCCGGTCAATCAGGACCTCAGCCGAGATTCACTTTCAGACCAAGGCAACCGTATCGCCCTCGGTTCTAACTGTCCATGCTTTTTGAAGCCAACATGTTTGCATTTGGGACAATCACCTGTTAAAGTTAACACGTTGAAGTTATTTTTAATTAGTTACGATAGAAAGGAGGACGCAGAGTTACTTCTGAAAGGGTTTCAAAATGGGTTTAAGATCGAATATTCAGGCCCAAGAGAACATTTTGAATGCCCGAATCTTCGCTCGGCTTATGAAAATAAAAATGAATTAATGGAAAAAATTGACAAAGAGTTGTCTTTAGGTAGAATAGCAGGCCCTTTTGAAAAACCGCCATTGCCGAATTTGCGAATTTCCCCAGTCGGTGTGGTGCCAAAATCAGACGGGGGTTGGCGAATGATTACTCATCTGTCATACCCTCGTGGTTCAAGTATTAATGATGGGATCGATCAACAGTTTTGTTCTGTACAATACACATCTTTTGACAAGGTCACTGAAATGATTTACAAACTAGGCAAGTCCGCATTGATTGCTAAACGCGACCTTAAATCGGCTTACAGAATATTGCCCATCCGCATCGAAGATTTCCCCCTATTAGGGATTAAGGTAGATAACACATATTTTGTTGATAAGTTTTTGCCCATGGGTCTTAGTCAGAGCGCGTTTCTATTTGAAAAGTTCTCAACCTTTCTAGAATGGTGTGTTGCGAAAAGAGCAAAGGCGGATAGTCTAGCACATCTTTTAGACGACTTCATAATGGCTGGTCGAAGGGGCTCAGATACATGCCGCAAACTTGTCTACACATTTGAGCAGACCTGTAAGGAGCTAGGCGTTCCCATTGCCAACGAAAAGTCAGTTGACCCAACTACTATAATGGTCTTTTTAGGTCTTGAGATCGATACGAACAACTTAACCGTACGCATTCCTACTTATAAGGTCACTGAGTTATTAGAATTGCTGTCAATTTTTCTGCATAGGAAGAAAGTATCCTTACGTGAATTGCAGAGTTTGGTTGGGAAGTTGAATTTCTTTGGACAAGCGGTAAGGTCAAGCAGAGCTTTCTTGCGTCGTTTTTATGATGCTATGATACCACTAAGTAAACCTCACCACATGCTTAGGATTTCTAGGGAGATGAGGGAGGATATCTCAATATGGTTCTCTTTTTTGCGCAATTTCAACGGGGTCACGTACATTCCATCGAACGAGTGGTTCTCTTCAGAAGACTTGAAGCTGTTCACAGACGCTTCTGGTTCGGCATCTCAGGGAGCGGCTTGTTACCTTCATGGCCAGTGGTGTTTCTTTCCTTGGCCGAGGCATTGGAAGGATGGCGCAGTTTTACGAGACATGTCGTTTTTAGAGATGATACCAGTCTTATTGGCATTACTCCTATGGGGGGTCGCGTTAGAAAACAAGAAAATCACACTGTTCATTGATAACGAGGCTTTAGTATATGTCCTTAATAGACAAACGTCCAAATCTAAACGATCGATGCAGTTGGTCAGGCCTTTTGTGTTAATTTGTATGGAGAAAAACATTGTTTTTAGAGCAACTCACATATAATCTATTCTTACCGCATGGTTCCTTTGTCTACAATAGGTAAGTATCTGTGTTATTGCTTTGCACGTGCAAAGTGACAGGTTAATAACATGCCGGGGTTCTATTGTCTGGCAAGATTCACCTGAGACATCTAAATATTCGGCGACCTTTCTTCGGCAATGGTCGGTTTCCGAAGACAAAAACATATTGACTTAAATACGATTATGCGAATACGTATCATATGCCCGGCTAGCCTCATTGATAAGGTGATTGACTTCAACTCAGAAGGTCTTGGGTTCGAATCTAGCTCCGAACATATATATATTTTTCGTTTATATATGTTTTTAATGAAATTCGATCACTGTGTTGCATAATGTACATGCGCATCACACAAAGCACGATTTTTATCAAACTTAGCGTTGAATACTTTGGATGTCTTACATAATACTCGACTACATGTCTTGTAAGGAATCATCGAAACAATTTAAATCGAACGAAGAAGTCTAAAATCGCTGCCATTTTGAAGTAACTTCGGGAAAATAGCAATGGCACCTACATCCAACACTACACTGCAAAAAGAAAGAAATGGTTAGTAAAAAGTAAAGAAAAAAATATTTCTATATCCAGGATTCGAACTGCTACCATCGAGATTGCAAGAACGCTGAAGTTACCATTAGGCCAACTGGACGTTTTAGTTCGACGCATTGCAAACCATACTGAGAGTAAAAACAAATGTTCGGTTCGTGATAATTACGAAAACTTACGAAAAACTTGCCGAAGATTAATCTGTCTCAGGTCAATCTTGCCAGGCAATACTCGGAAAATATTATATTATTGATCTATATGGATGGCGATTTAATTATTTTTTTCAGATTCTCTGCATGGCTTTAAAATTAACATTATCTCATACTTTAAAATATAGGCTATGCATACTACTTTTAATACCGTGGTATTCTCTCTTGTTTGTTCTTGCTCGTTGGTGTATGAGCTTATGTGTATATAAGTGTGTGTGTGTGTGTGTGTATGTGTACAAGCGTTCGCACGCACGTGTGTGGACGAATAACTATTTGCTATTTGGTTGGGCAGATTTTCGCTTTATCTATTGGTGGGATTTTGTTTTATATTCAGGCATAAAACCGAACTTTTATATATAGCTATGTCAAATACACCTTACAAGATCCAAATCTAAAAGCTAACTAACCCGGTTGGAGCAAACGAACGAGCAAGCCAAATGGTCGTAAGAATGTAATTTACGAGTCGCTAAAACAGCAAATTGCTACTTGAACACCGACATTACATTCATACTAGTACAAAAGTCGGCGGAATAACTATTAATCAACACGGAGTTAAGTGATATGTTAATACTCGTAAGATGTATAGTACAGAAACAGCAAAATGCTACTTCTAAACCGACACTACAATCGTACTAGTCCAAATAACCGCGGGAAATATGAAGACTATGTATAACGGCGAAGAATAATCGATTCCTGTAAAAAGCATATAAATGATGTCTAAATCATAAGAATGTAATGTACAAGCCGTTAAACTAGCAAAATGATACTTCTGTACCGACATTACAATAATTAAGTGTAGGCGGAAAAAAGGGAAAATTATAGATAAAAGTTAGGTATATGCCTGAATATAAAAAAAATCCGACTAATAGATAAAGCAAAAATCCATTACCACA
>JAULCE010039002.1:0-13625 GCA_032359355.1 Macoma nasuta | reverse complement strand
CTTGCGTATGTCGCGTTGGGGTTAAAAGGTCAAAAATGACGTCACTACATCTACCATTCACCATTCGATTCGGAGAGAGGTAGGACCATGTTTCCTTGCGTTAGACCATCGTAACGAATCGAAGTTTGCCATGGAGTCTACATGTGTAACGCAACTCACCTAATACTGGATACATGTACATGCATCTAATAATTTCAATATTAATAGCCGACTCAATTCATCCGGTTGCAAATCGTGTAGATCCAGATCAGATATTGCACAACATAATATCTGGTCAGAATCTGTACCACTTGCCTTACAGTTCGCAACATTAAAGCTATACAAATATAAAGAACACGCTAAGTAACCTGCATAAATATGCCGGCTGCACATCGTGTAGATCTAGTTCAGTTGTTGCACGACGCAACATCTGATCAAGATATTCACCTTTTACCTTGTGTCCCCAGCCTGTTTCACTAGTACTGTGAGTATAATGGCATGCTATGAAACCTGAACTTTTAGATTATTACATCTGCAAATTGTGCAGATCTAGAACATATATTACACGAAGTAATTTCTGATCGAGATCTGCATTATTTGTCTTATAAATCACAACATAGCAAATGTCATAACAATACATACAACAACAACAAAAACTTACAGACATGTTCAATTCTATATGGTATGGACCCTGATCAGAGATACACTGTACATAATTGTACTAATCTTAAGTGGTTTCTCGCTTAATAGTTGCTAAAAACAAATAACTCGATAATTTTAGCAAAATATTTCTTTGGGTTGAAGTCATTAAATTCCTGAATTTTTCTGCGGATGGCCAGGAACAATAATAGCTAGGTAGACTTGATAGTCTAATATCTCTATAAAAAGGGCAAACCAACAAAAAATGATATTCAGTCTCTACAACATTTAAATTACATTTTGTACAAATTCTCATATGTCTTTCTATATTTCTATGTCTTCCTTCCTCTATAGCTAGCTTATGTGCTGAACATCTAAACCTTGAAAGTGCTATCCTATGTTTATTGTAATTAATGCAATCTAAATATTTTTCTATTTCAAATTTCTTTTTAATTTTACAATAAGTATCTAGTTTTGATGAGCCCTCGAGATCCGAGAACCATTGTTGAATGAATTGATCCTTAATACGTGTAATCACCATTTGAATTTGCGTATTTGATACATTATTTGTTTCAAACAGATAATGATATCCCCATTCAGATAGTAAATTTCTGACTTGTAAGCTCCAACTATTTATTATACCGTTATTTTCGTCCTTCATATTAAACATCTTGTACATTAATGACTCTGGATATTTTGTTATTCGGTGCCAAAATCTTATTATATGAATTTTACGGATTGTACGTAAAGGGAATTTTCCTATTTCCCCATAAACCGCAGCATTTGTAGTTTGTGGTCTCACTCCTATTAATTGCTTCAGAAACTTCAAATAAACCCTTTCGATATCAGGTGCCTTATGGAAACCCCATAACGGAGCTCCATAATTAAGTATAGGTAACACCAATGATTCGAAAAGCTTTATTTTATCACTGACTCTAAACTCTATTTCTTCGAATAAGTTATTTAATGAGAATAAAGCTTTAGTAGCTTGTCTTGCAAGTTGTTTCTATGCCTTATTGTAGCTTCCATTGGCAGACAAAGTTACACCTAAATAAGTAAAGCTTGTTACAACGTTAAGTTTCTTTCCAGCATAAACAATTTCGATATCTTCGGTCCGATTCCCTTTTTTACATACCATTACAACTGTCTTATTAGTATTTACAGAAACATTCCACTTTATACAGTACTCTTGTAACTTATTAAGCCTCTGGAGTCCTGTTTTGCTATTTGAAAACAAAACTGTGTCATCTGCAAAAAGCAACATATTTAATTAAATATCATCCTATGTCATCGGAATTTAACTGTGAATACATATCATTGAGGAAAAAAATAAACAGAAGTGGCGAGAGCGGTTCACCTTGTTTCACGTCCATATAACCATCAAAATATTCAGACGTCATTCCATTAACTTTCACGCATGACTTTACTGACAAATAGATAGCTTTGATCATTCTTATCATTTTTGAAGAAACCCCAGTTTGTATTAATTTATACCAAATGCCGTTTCTATATACCAGATCGAAGGCCTTTCGAAAGTCGACGAAGGCGCAATATAGTTTTTTCTTTTCATTTTTTACGACTTTATTAATAATTGATTGTAAAATAAAAATACAGTCCGTAGTACTCATGTTTTCTCTAAAGCCAAACTGGTACTCATTCAATTTTTTACGAGTTTCAGCCCATGATCGTAATCTGATGTCAAGCATAGAGGAAAAGATTTTGCTAAAATATTTGTAAGAGTAATACCGCGGTAATTGTTCACATTATTAAGATCTCCCTTTTTGGTATAGGAACTATTACACCCCTAGTCTAATAATCAGGATACATACTGTTATCAAATATATTATTGAATAATTTACATAAAATTGGCGTTAGTATTTGCTTACATTCAATAAAGATTTCTGGTATTATTTTATTATTCATTTCCGATTCAACAGTATCATTTTTGAAAAGATTTTCAATCGAAAACAAATTCTTGAAATGATTAAAAACATATTTTTCGTCTAGATTTGTGTTTTCTTGTTTTTTACGATATTTACGAAGTTCTGACCAAATTTGTTTAGGTTGAGTTTTAGCAAGTAAATGGAATATATCTTTTTGTTTAGATTTAAACTTGGCGCTTGCTCTACGTTTAGTCTTTTTATACATCCGCCTTTTTTGCATTATGGTCGCTCTATTGATTGACGTTCTGTTATTCCGATACACTTTATTCGCATGCTTTAGGTCGCGCCTGGCTGATTTGCATTCTTGTGTAAACCAGGGGCTCGTGTATTATCTTGTTCTAGTATTTATAGACTTACCGACAACGCTACTTTTACCAAAATACTTAAGCCTTACCGTATAACAAATCGGAAATTTGTTCAATACCTTCGTTTATACCGCGATTATCTGTGCATATTTCATCTACAATATTTGACAAGTTATGAGAAATATCTTGTACGCCATTCACAAAATATTTCTTTTTCTCACTATCCCATATAAGCCTCTCCGTAACAAAGGTATTACTTTTCTTACACTGAGTGCACCCACCTATCTTTAAAATTACCCGTATTGGGACATTGTGAGAGGAAGTAAAAAGATCGTGCACCACAAAATCGTTAATCAAGTTAAACAATCCTTCTGACATAAGTACATAATCAATAAGACTACTCCCATTTGTTGACATAAACGTAAAATTTCCTATGCTAGAATGCGAACCAATACGACCATTTACTATCCTTAAATCCGAGCTTAGACAGATATCTAATAATTTATTTCCTGATGGTTTACACACCTTGTCTATGGATTGCCTAGGTTTAAAATCATCATCATCATCATCATCATCATCATCATTATCATCAACGGTATTAATATACCTTCTAAATTTACATGAGTTTTGAGGTATGTCACTTTTTGTGCCACATCTCGCATTAAGGTCGCCAATCACAGCAACTTTACAAACTTTAGAATATTATCTTATGTTGCTTTCCAATGTTTCAAAAAAGCCATTTGTGTGCATTACATAGTATATGGAATTAGACGGTGGTACATATGCAAAACACACATACATATCATAATCCAAGCATAACAATACTTTACCAAACTTAACCCAAATGAACCCATTCCCATCTTTTTGACAATTTCAATATGTTTGGCAATGTCAAGTTTGTAAAATAAGCATATGCCACCATGACCCCTTTTCCCTCTGCCATTAAAAGTTTCAGTTCGTGGTAATGCTTCACACTCATAACCCTCTAAGTGGAACCCTTGTAAATCCCGCTGCCCAGTCTCTGAGAAAAATAATACGTCAAACTTACACACAAAATTAAGAAAATCTTCGTCGTCTAAACATGAATTCAGCCCCTCAACATTCCAGGAGAGTATGTTCAAACTGACTCCATCCCCGCTGACCTATTCACTTGAAGAATTGTTTGGCTGGTAGAGGCGATTATTGATGAACAGTTTATCTCTGACTAAGTAGGCTCTTTTGCCTTCACGCTTTGCATTCTGCATCACTGGTATCAATGCTCGTCGACGTTCTTGAACCTCAAGCGGAAACTTATCAGACACCCTGTATTGAGTATTTCTAAGATCGACTGATCTAGAAGCCTGTTTTATTGCCATTTTCGATTCTGTATCCTTAAATTTAACCACTATTGGCCGTGTTTTACCCTGAGAAAATCTGCCGAGTCTATGCGCCCTATCAATTTGTAGATTTGCCTTTGGATCTTCTATTTTCAAGACTGTTTCACAGAAAGCTAACACTTTAGCAACACAGGTTTCAGCTTCTATCGGATCAACAGCTCCGGAAGATGACAGATTGGATGAGTTGGATTGCATGATCTCGTCATTCTGCCTATCTATGTAAGATTGCGGTGGTTCCGGACCTTCTTTAACACCGAAAAATAACAAATTGTCTCTCATAGACCTACACATTAAATCAACTAATTCGTTCAATAGTGAATCATTGGATTGTTTCAAGCTTTTATTTGACTGATTCAGACTCGATAGCTCCTTTTCTAGTGACTCAAACTTATTTGCAGTTGACGTATTTGCAGCAGATATATCGTCATACTAGCTACTGATATAGTTCTGTGCTTGATCAATTTCGGTGATTTTGGTATCCATTGAGTCTAATCGATTTGTGATGTCATTTACCTTGACCAGAATGTTATCAAGCTGACCCATTTTCTTGTCCATATTGTCCAGCCGCTGAAGTATCTTATGTAATACCTGGTCGCTGTTTTGTGTTGGTGAACCGGTTATGCAACCTTGACCACTCAGGCTATTTTGTTGGGTTAATGGCGATCCATGATTGATATAAGTGCCCATATATGGAGGGGCGGAAATTTGTTGGGGCATCTGGAAAGTGGCTGGCATAACGTAGTATGGAGTAGACAGACCCTGTGAGTACTGAGAGAATTGCAAGGAATTCTGGCTTTGAGATTCTCGAGTCCCATCCACCTGCGCCATCTTGGAACTGGGTTGGCCGGCCGCTTCTGCACTGCTAGGACTAAACTCAGAGTTCATACGTTTCTTGCCTTTCTTACCCATTTAAATTTCACGTAGGGTTCCTCCAACAGTTCGTGATATCCATTTACACTTTTTACACATCATATTTCCAAATATCACTTCAAAAAACGAAATTTATTCAGACTAGATTTAGATGACCACCTTGCATTTTCACGCATGCGCACCTTAAACGCAATATATTAAATACAAAGTCAATTATTGGTATTCAGTCTTGAAGTTTGTTAATGTGTTTAAAAACTACGAAAACACGTGAGCGATTTGTTTTTTGCCGAATTTCAAACCGCTTGGATCCAGAACAGAGTTACTAACCGTCTTATCTTGATTAAAGCAGTTTTTCAGAACATTATATTTGTGGTCGCGCTCAGCCGTATAAGGGTTAATAACAAAGTGAAAACTCTTATAGCCTTTACCTTCTCCTTAATATATTTGGCAGGGGATGTCAATTCAGCCAATTTGCTTGTTCTGAGTATTTTGTACAAGGCGGTGAAAAATGATTTATGGGTTCTGCGCATTCACAAATATGTAAGCTCTTGATACTGTAAAAGATGTACTGTGAATCTGTGATACATTACAATTATTTTCAAAGTGTAAGTTTATCAGATCAATAGGGTCTTTGGAGTTTATATGTTTGCATGCAAATGTATTGAATGATCTACTAAAGCCATGCACTAAAACTATCCAATTCAAGCCCCATGCCTACAGTGCTTTTCAGCACTTTGATTAACTATAGGATTACACGGAAAAAGGTTTTGTAGAGTTTGAGAAACACTATTATGTCCAAACAGTTGAAGCCAAATCAGACGCATTGTTTTTCGGCTTCTGATTTGAAACTACAGTAATTAAGTCGGCAAACATGCTCTGAAAATTATCATTTTGATATGTTGTTGTATTTCGTTTTCAGTACGTTTAGCGTTGAAACAGTAGAACAACATGCGTCACAGCCGTGTTTTAAGTCAGATATACACCTCAATCGATCCAGTCATTGCACTTTATTCGTCGATACGCGCCTCAAAAAACTCAAATATACTACATACTAGATCATTTAGGGCTTATATTCTTTACTTGTTTTATATAGGCCAAGCTTCTTGTGGAACCGCTTGACAAAAATAAAGAATACAATTGCCAGTTAAGCATCTGGCCTGTCTTTCACAAAGCGTCTCGAGTAGAGATTTGCTCAAACTCAAAAACTTCAATCTCGAATATAACCTCAATTTTATTGTTAATGCACTAATGGAATGTTTCACAGGCAGACATAATTTTATTGCAGTGACAATACAATTGAATGAGATATCCAACATTGAAATTTTGAGTTTGAGCAAGATCTCTACTCGAGTCGATTTGTTAAACCCAGGCCTGACTCAGTCCCATAACGAGTATATAGACTCGGGACGCTATTCTTACTCTTTTAAATCATGCAACCGTAAGGCAAATGACAAGAAAACAAGAAAACATAGCGGTTTCCGGTTATTGTAAGATTATTATATAACTATGTGTATCATACCGTTTTGGAGCCGGCTGAGGCTACTTTTGAAATGTTACTTTGTGTCTGGTCTGTCTCAAACATGTTAGTATACAGATATTCCAAGTTTATTTGTGTAAATTCGAGGTGGAGGGAATGACCTCTGAACTTTTTCCCGAGGCCGATAGGCCGAGGCCAACAGTTCAGAATGCCATCCCGGACAACAAGGGACAATAATTTCGAGTGTTACACAAATAGCTATGGAATAACTGTTTTATAACCTGAACCAACTAAGTTAAGCCCCATTTAAAAACCATTACAAGTAGTGTAAACGAATATCCGCGCCATCCTGCAATTTAGTATATTGAAGATGCACACAGCAGGCAGAATTGTCGAGTGACGCATGAATGAATCAGCATTAACGAAAAACTGAATACAGAACGGCATCTAGACTGCAAAATGGAAAACGCGCGAGGTCAAATTACGTGGTTTGACGTTCAGCAATAAGCGCGTGGTTCAACGACGTCCCCTAAACATTACAAAAACGACACGAATCATGTATCATTGTACTGCAAAACTACTGACATTTTCACTCAGGAACTGCCCATCAAATGATTTGAATAATGATAAGCATACTTATCTAAATATTTAATCATTAACCCTTTCCCCCACAAAAGCGCCTTTTAGCACCCCTTCAACTGAAAGCTATCGGAAATATAGGAAATGGAGTATTTGCTCGTCACCAGCAAAAGCTTAATTTCCTGCAAATTTTTCAATATAGTTCAAAAATGGCATTTTTCTATAGTTTGGCATTGTTGTTTTAAAAATCGACAATTTTTGTTCAATTATGAAAAAGTACGTGCTATTGTGTGATTGAGGGAACTTATAACATGCTACACATGTAAGCAACTGTTCGCAAAATGTCATTTCATCATCGGCTAGCATCTGTTATAATGTCTCCCATGACAAACTAGCATCACGTGATGGAAACTGTTCATCATTTAATATGAATAAAGCATCACATAACAAAAAACTAGCATCATATAAAAAAGAAGTAGCTCGATAAACATAGCATATTGTGAAAGCATCATTTACTGACGAACTGATATTACGTGATGGACAATGTTCATAATACAATATCAAACAAGCATCATATAACAGCAAACTAGCATAATACACCATTAAAGGAAACCCAAGGTATCAAAACAAGTATCCTCAAACGACCTATTAACATCATATAATAACAAATAATTATCTTATAATAAAAAAGCTAGCAGAGCATATTAAGGTGTGTACATTAAGTTGATATATATTCATATCACATAACGGTTCTGCTAATGTTAAGGCAGCTATGGCGTTCCTTATGGTTGCCGTTCTTGATTGTACTATAGTCACTACACTAGGACCCTAACGCGATTTGAGTGACATTATATTATCGCATAATACTACTTCGGATGTTTATATAGTGTCTGGATTGACGAGAAAGGAAGAACATCGCCTGATCTATATTGTGTTAAAACTTTAGCGATACGGAGTAAGAGGAAAACTCTAGAATGGACGTTATGCCGTTATCGCGGTAAGGCATGACAAATACAGATTTACGCCAAAAATATAAAAACGTATAGTTTACAGTCGGTACTCGTCATGTCTATGTCCAAAAGACTGTTTGTATTAGTCCTTTCGGCGTCAAATTTAAAACCTTCATCTGCGACAAGTTTCAACTGAATTATTTTAACGAGAAGAAAACATATTAATATCGGAATAAATTTATACTTTCCGATACCTCTATAATAAGACACCTTTATATGGCAAAAAGTGAAATTCCTAATCAGACACCGCCTTTGAAAGGCGGTGGCTGATCTTAGACTGCACTATTTGCAATGGAGCATTTAGGCGACTGCGGCACCGAAAGAGTTAGTACGAATTTTCAGAAATTACTTAAAAATAGTTCACCAAACTTCGACACATATACAAAACAACATCTCATAATTTTGTCTCAGATTTTAAGCTCGATTAAAGCATGAATTCGACATAGTCAATGTCGATGTAATGAAGAGCGGCTGAATTGCATTATACGATTGTAGGATTAGTCTATTAGACATGAATCTTAACATAAGTATTTATTACGTACTATTACATATTTCAAACGATTCTGAAAACTTCGAACAGTGTATGCCCAGATCAGACGCCACGTCCTTTGAATAGGTTCTTGTTTTAATACAATAACGTCAAAAATTGAGACACACAACAATTCTTATTTTGCTTATTTGTCTAGACTATACTTATTTCCTTTCCTCTACAAACTATGTTTGACTTATCAACAGGGGAAAAGTCAAATGAAAAATATGAAAATCTAGGTAAAAGAAAATTGCCCTTTTTGAATTGTATTGAAATAATTATAGGAAATTGAGCATTAATCAATGTGACAAAATTTGCGAGCTATAAATACAGTAGGATTGTTTATGTTTAGCACAAATGATGACATTTTAACAGCCTCACACCATTATTTATGTTTTGTCGTCTTAATCGGCCCGCTTTTGGCGCGTTTTCGTAATATCAAATTGCAATCGGTCGTCTTTTATACTGTGCCTGTGTAAACGGAAAAAGGGGTGTACGGTTGGAATACTGCAATATCAAGACGAGTTTAGGTATAAAATAAAACCTTTCACTGAATTTGTGTTTGCCAAGTTTGTTCAGCATGAATTTAATGTTGCTGTCATGTTGTATTTCGAATGGATAAATCGTTCGAAAACTCGAGTCAGATTAATAGAACGTCATGGCTTTATAGACATATCACGTTTTTGTAATCAAATTTCGTAAATAATGCGTCTGTGTACAGAATATAACATTGCGAAAGCGTTTCATATTTTATTATAATGATATGTGGCGGTTATTATGTGCGTATCTAGGTACTTTTGAAGGATTTTAGTTATCTAGAACGTGACATTGTGAAATATTACATGTATTGTGATAATTCGGAAGCGCATGCAAGTAATCTAGCTACTTTATGATGACTTGAAAATACCTAGAACATGATACTTTTAAAAGTTATCTTGATAAACTGGCAGTACGGCGCAATATAAGGGCGTTCTCATTTTAACCTTAGCTCTGCATTTGTTATGTATGTAAGCTTGAATTGCTCCCCTAGATAGAAAGATAATTTATAACAGTAAACTGTGATGTTGTGAAAATAAATCGTGTTTTATGCTAAATTAAGACAAAATGTTTTAAAAATAATTGTTTTGCTATAGGTTATTGTCTAAACGGTCAAAATAATTGAGTTTTTGTGACCAAACATAACGTGTTTGTTAAATTTATTATCAGATGGGTTTGAAAAAAATATCGCTATAAAAGTCTGTACTTCTTCATTCGAAATGAAAATATCGTGATATATTTTCAAAGTTTCGTATTAATTTTCATGCGCAAATGTCACGAGATAACAGTACACAACCAGGACTCCAAGTCAGCTCTAGAGATCTTTATAGAATCCTAAATGCTGCTTTTCTTTACTCTACTTTGTAAAATTCGATGGAAAAGACAACCGCCTAAAATATATGTTTAAGAATGTGACTTGCAACGTGACACAAATTGGCAGGTGAAAGCACTGCGTTTCGACCCACACACATTTCAAACCCCATCGTTTTGTTTACCGTACGTTTTGGACTGAGACGATAAGTCCTGATGCTGTCCTTGTCCTTGCCTACGATCCGAATCATTTATTTAAATAATCAGCATTCGAGTATACATTCGATCGTTCGATCCCGATGTTTGGGTAGATCTGTTCAAATGGGTACAGAAAATAAACTTAATTGTTCAAACAAGACTCAAAAGCAGTAAAGAGTGATGACCAACATCAAATTGTGCTAGATTTGCATACTATTTATAATCTTACGGAATATCTATAAAAGTACATGTCGTCAATTTACAGATCAGTGCACTGAGCTTGAGAGCTAACGTGCTTAAATAAAAAGAGCATGTTTATTTGGGTAAATATTCTAGTGATTTGCGGTCTCTCCGCCGCCCTTCCCTGTGAGTTTCGCTATGTACACTAGATTTGCTACCTATCATAAAGTCATTTCGCCACCCAATCGATTTTTCCACCCTGGCAGTTCGCTACCCAATGTATTAAAATTATGCTTTTAGGGTTGTAAAGTATTTGTGTGTATGAAATGGTGTTAAAATGTGACTATTCATCTCGTACATATATTGAGATTCGAAAACGAATTCCCGATAACCACACAAAATGCGGTAGATGAGGTCAATTTCTGATCAAACGTGGATCGAGGCAGGTGTAATCCACGACACTGCATTGAAATCCAAAATGAAACCACAACAGTAGCAAATTAATCTTGAATAATGCGTGTGTGGCAATCATTTTTGTGCCAGATTAAAAATCTGCATCAGGAGATTCTGTATGTAAGACATTGTGTTGAAAAATTAAAAAAAAATAGCCATCCCATATACCTCAAACCTAGTTGTTTGGAAAAATAATGGCTTTTATTTCATTTAAGGGTCAAGGTATTATTGCGTGAAACAAATGTATATACATATATGAAATCTAGATAATGCGTTGTACTTCCGCTTTTTCAAGGTTTCTTTTTCACAGTATCAAGTTCTAGGTATTCCAAATTCCCCATACATATCTAGATTAGAGACAAGTGCTTTCGAATCAACAGAAAACATTTCACAGCGTATGATATGCTTCCATAAATTTTTAAAGCGTTTTATTCATCAGTTAAGTGAAGAAAATGATATGGCCAGCGTCACGCGAAAAGGGGCAGTCGGACTTAGCAACAGTGTAGCCCAGACCAGCCGCAATATCACTGACGTGGCGACTGGTCAGGGTCTGTACCGTTTGCAATCTTAGAGGTCGGACATCCAATTCTACATTTAAATGAATACAAATGATAAATTTCGTGACTAGATGCTGGAATAATAGCGCTGAAAAAGAGCTGGGTCAGTGTTTTTTTTACATGTCAGAGTGCCCCTTTTGCTGTGACGTCGGCCATATAATTTTATAATATCACAGTTAACTTACGGTGGAAGGCGCCTACACAATTATTTGTGAATTTCGCACAGTTGTTTTCCACGAGGAAACTTCAAGACATTTCTGATTTGAAAATGTTAATTACAGTCCGATTATTTTATAAGTCTTGAAAACGTGGAGCGTTAAACATGACGCCTGTCGTCACGTTTTCCCCACAGTGTCTGGAATCGAGACAAACCGTTAATGGCCCATATTGGTTATATATTATTTCAAACAGGCTGGATGTTTGTTCTATTAAAATATCGGCTGCAAAAAGCTACAAAATGATATCAATTATGTCGATCTCCGCTCAACGTCAACAGCGCAACGATAACCCGATGACGTTGAAACCGAATAATTGACGTCGAGCTTCATTCGAATTTTCGGCTTTACATTTGACTCATGTAAACACCTTACTGTAAACAGTTGTCAGAATTTTATTGTTTGTTTTCCAATTATTTATCTCTCAAATCAATATACTGCCATAACAGGACGTTTTGTTGCACTTATTCAAATCGCTACCCCCACACCCAAACACACACAAGTTCGCCGACGCCCAATTAATAATATATTATTGTTTTCTTACTAAACTTTGTCATAAACACATCTTGCCTTGTGTTGAATAAGCATTTGTACTTTATAAATAATGGTCGGACACCCAACGACAAAAGTTGCCATAACTGTTGCAATGCGTAAGTGACTTATAAAGAACTTGATCTAATAATATAATATCTCATCAATTGGGTGTCGGCGTACGCGTGTGTGTGTTTGGGGGTTGGGGAGACGATTTGAATACTGTGCAGCTAAACGTCCGGTTTCCCCCTATGGCAGTTTACAAATTTGAGAGATAAATAATTGCTATACAAACTATAAAGTTCTGACAATTGCTTACAATAAGGTTTTTACATGATACGTTAATATCATTTTGTAGCTTTTTACAGCCACCTTGCAGTAGAACAAATAACCAGCCTGTATGAAATAAAACGTAACCGATGGCCAAAAAAATTATTTTCTCGTTTTCAGACGCTGTGTGGAAAACGTGACGTCAGGAGTCATGTTTGCCGCTTCACGTATTCGAGACTTATAAATATATTGAACTGAAATTAACACTTGAAAATGCCTTGAAGTTTCCTCACACAAATCTACGGAATCCTATTGCTGCCTTATCCGTCTTCGCCCGGCGCCTTTTTCAACAGACTCAATGACAGTGAAAAAAAATGGGAAAGTGCAACGTTACATTTTCGAATTTCTTTTTCGGTTGGAGGCCAACACAAATCTGTATGAAAACCTAAAATAATGTAAAAAAAATAATACGAAAATGCAAGGGAGCATTTTCACATTTTATTTTAGATACCTCAAGTAGCACTGGTAAAAACAAAAAAGGCGAAAATCGACGACTATTGACTATTGATGAAGAAAAAAGATACGAAATTCCAACGATACATTGTCGCATTTTTTTTAAGACATCGGGATAACTTTTTACGTTACTTTGCCTAGGATAATTCAGTTAACCGTCGAAAAAAAAGTGCGAAAACGTACTGTAGCACTTTCGCATTTTTTTTCTCCATCAATAGTCAATAGTCGCCCCGAAAACAAAATGCCAAATTGCACCGTCCATTATCATGTTTGTTTTGTGCAACAGTCACCTACTCGTGGCATCTAAAAATAAAATGCGAAAGTGCAACGTTACATTTTCGCATTGTTTTTTTTTTTTATTTTTTTAAGGTTTTCATATAGATTTGTGTTGGCCTCCGACCGAAAAAAAAAATGCGAAAATGTAACGTTGCACTTTCGCATTTTTTGCGGTGTTAAAAAAGGCGCCGGGCGAAGATGGATTAGGCAGCAACAGGATTCCGTACAAAACAAATGCGATATTCGAAAATAATTTTATTGGTGTATTCAACCTTAACTGTTATAAACTAGCGGTTTGTTTTCATTGAAAACAGTTGTCCCCCCCCCACACACACACACACTGTGACCTGGAAAGAAAAAATCAACAAAAGGAAACAA
>JAULCE010038891.1:0-13626 GCA_032359355.1 Macoma nasuta | reverse complement strand
GCTCAGGGTCTTCACTGTGTACATATCGTGGGCTTAGCGCAATATGGTTGTAACTCGTTCACATTTGTGAAGGAGTAACAACCATATTGCACTACGCCCACGATATATCATATGTCTAGTAAGTTAAAGTCTACATGTTTTCAAGTAAAATAAATCATAAAAAAAATCAATTTCACGTTTCTTAAAATTTATATTGATAATGGGTGGATAATGGGTGGAATCTTCTTCAAGTATCCAGCATTGAATGGGTTAAATGTGTAAAAGGCACATCGTCAACAGGTCTAATTTTGAATGAGAGTTATGGCCCATGTCATAAAGTGTCATCAGATGACTTCCAACATGGGTATGAGACTAGGAGTTGTTTAATAATGAATATGAAGGTTAAGCCTGACTAGAAGAGGAAGCCTATTGATTTTGAGACTACACTGAGTCAAAGGTCACAGTGACATTGTAGGCGAAAAGCTTGTCTGAGTGATAACTAGACAACGCCTAGACCTATGGTCATCAAACTTAAATTGGATGTTGGGCCTGACCAGTAGAGGTTACAGGTACCCTTTTGATTTTGAGGTTATTGAGTCAGAGGTCAAGGTCACAGTGACATTAAACACAAAACGCGTACACATCATTACCTACACACACCAAGTCTAGTGTGTGGATGCATCTTGCTGAGCCAGAGAGTTAGGTACTAACACAAGGTCACTGTGACCTTGACCTTTGACCCATATAAGACCACTTTTTTTGTTTGACCCATATAATATTTTTTTCCGCACCATATTTCCTTGAATTTATGTCATAGTGTGAGATTTTAACTGTATTCATTGTAGAAAAGAGAAATGTCAAAATCTTACCCACCTTTTTATTGACAAAATGTATATCTGAATATTTTCACCACTATGAACAAATGCTACGTTGTTGGGGGATCAATCACTTTCAGTGATAGTTCTAGTTGCAGCCTATTCTCTACCATGACGTTTTAAGTGGCAGCAATTTATGTATGTGAGTTTCATTATTCTATGCAATCGATACAATGTGTCGTGGTTTCATGGCGAAGTTTTATTAAGTTATCCTGACTTTTGAGTTGCAGTATTGGACGGAATATCTCCCTCTTCAGCAATCCAAAAAAAAATTCATATAGCATCAAAGAACTGTTTTGCAGCAGTAGGTCGAGTTAAATCGTTCTTGGATTAAAGGTTTTATCGACAATGAAACTTATTTTAGTGTGTGTACTAGATGACTACAAATGAGTATGGTTTTATCATACCCAGTAAATGAGTTTTGAATAAAGTCCTGAATTACACTTGTAAAGAACAGTATCAAGGAAATATCATTTCAGATATTTTGTGAACATTATAATGAAGCATTAGGTCGACGTTATGTATAATTCCATCTGACAGTGTAAGGGAGAAGTTGTTGCTCCAATAATAATAATAATAATAATCGTAAACCTACTAAGTATTTGTTTCGGTTTTCCTTTCGATTAATAAAGGATGAATGCAATATTTCTGTAGCATTTGTTAGTTATTTCATAATTATGTGTTTCGGTCTATGTAGCGTTTTAGGAAGAAAACTACGTTGGGTGAGGTTTGATGTACCTAAAACAGATTGTTAAACAATTTGGATTCAGAACTGATAATGTTACAGACACGTAAGGAATTAATGCAGATACGAAATACTGAAGATGAAGTTCATAGAGACTAAGATATTGACCAAACAACTGTTTGATAAAGTTTGATATGTTTTCTCGGCCTCCTTGGTCCGGTTTTAAAACGTGTCATATATAAACATCAAAGGTGCAGTAATAGGGCGAAGTATATTCTGATAGGGTAAGGGTGGTATTGTATTCAGTAATCTTCTTTAATCACCTCAAATTAATTTATAATTGGAAGTCTACTGCGAAATTGTTTTGTGTTTCCTTGCAACAAATACATGTTAATGATAAAGATATCAAAACAAAATATTTGTACAACTTGCGTACACCATAGTCTCATTTCCATACATTCATGATTTGATATGGAAATGACCAATAGAACCAGGCCAGTAGAGTATATGCCCTCATGGGCCTCTTGTTTTATAATTATACTTATAATTGGAAGTTCCATGGTGGCTGTTCGAGTAGTAAAAGCATTACATGAATAAAATTCATAACCATCTCATACTTAATTGTTTTCCAAAATGTTTCGATGTATCGAATAATTTATATTCCATATTTATCTTTTCACATGCTGCACAAATAGTCCGATGTTCATCTTCATACCTTTGGAGATACGTAATGAATGATATCTGACTGGAGTAAAACCTTTTATAGACCTATTATATTTACTGTTTATTTACTACATGTATTATTAGTCATGATCCTTTTATGCCATGCGTCATACATTTACAGACCTGTATAACGAAATTGCCATTTCTTCGTTACCTATATATTAAGCAATGCTCTTATCAGATACCATACGGTAGCCAATTAAAGTGAAGCTTGAATTGGAACCAAATCGACTGATATGCAAACCTCGGATTATTCGAAATAATAAATTTAGTTCACACGTATCAGGAATGCAAATCAAACATGTTTTTGGTTCAAAAGTTAGTTTTGATTATGGTCGACTCAAGTTAGTCTGAGATAACGAGGTTTGACTGTACAGTCGAACTTTGTTGGGTCGAGTACGATTGGCTCGAAACCCCATTTAGCTCGAACTGATACAAAAGTCCCTAAAAGATAAAATTGAATTGCAGATAGCAAGCAGTATGGCTCCAGATCAGACGCCGAGTATCTCGGCGTTTGATCTGAAACCATACTGCTTGCTATTTTGGCTTATGTGCTTTATTAATCACATGATATAAGGTATTTCATAAGTTTATCAACAAAATATCATACGCACTAGGTCTTGAAACACGGTTTAGCTCGAACTACGGTTAAGTCGAGCTAATGTCAAGAGTCCCAACGACTTCGACCCAACGAAGTTTGACTGTATATTGTTTTCGCGAAATTCCTCATTTATTACAATATACACATATCATGGCTATTTTAAAATAAGCAGACATTTTATATCAATATCAGACGCCAAGTTATCCGATGTTTGATCCAGATCTAAGCTATGTAACAATGACGACAACTTTATAATTGATGTGTAAAGTAGAATAAATAAATATCATAGGCTATTTAAAAGAAATTTGTTTCACATACGACTTATTCCAGTAGACTATAATACCTTGCAGTTATGGTAAATTCCAGTTTGGCAAGGATGGCAACATTATAAATTTTATGTCAAGTAGAAAAATACAAATCATTGGCTGTTTTAAAGAATTCTTATTCACATAACCAACGATTACCTAACCACGATATGTACAACATCAAATGAAGTATTAATTCTCTAAAGCGGACGCTCCATAAACCGAAAACATGACAAAATGTAATATTAAGACTGGTTAGATAGTACACAGTTATACAAGAATCTCCTAGGAGCATTCTACATTATTTTCAGCCTGTATTAAGCAGCCACCTGCATTAACGACACATAGATCGGGGAATGCATTCACCAACCTTTTCTCAAACTCATTTCTCAGGAATAATATCTTACCGTTTTATTTGGTGCCCAGCTTCTATCATTCTGGTAGAAGCTGGTCACTAAACAAATTCAAGAACTCAGTCGATGGCAGGCCATCGCAAATCGACACGTTTCCGAACCCACCCTGCCAAATCTCCTTTGGTCAGAGTAAAACAAATTGTTGCTCTTTAATGCCGCCATCATATGAGGAAGTCAACTAAAGAATAACTTTGAAATCGGTCAAGCCATCTAGGTGGATACAATAACAGCCAGCATTTGACCTCTTGACCTCCCCCATCCCCACCTCCTATGGTCGACGCAAAACAAAATGTTGCTCTTTGGGTCCTTCATTATGTGAGGAGGTCATATACTGAATTTGAAAGAAGTCAGTAAAGCAGTTTAGATGTAGATAACAGGAAATATTTGACATATTTGTCACCCCGCCATTACAGGAGAAGGTCATATACCAAATATGGATTTTTTTTGTCAGGCGATGTAGGAGAATACAACAATAGCACATGCTTGACCTATTGGACCCTACTTTAGCCAACCCTCTACGGTCGAAACAAAACTAAATATTGTTCTTGAATTCACCCACTCCATCCCGTGAGAAGGTAAGGTACTGAATAGGAAACAAATCGGTCAAGCAGTTTAGTAGAAGATACAATAACAGGCAGTGTTTGACCTCTTGACCTCACCCTGCCAAACCCAATGTGGTTGGATCAAAACAAATTGTTTCTGCTGCATGCCGCCATAATGTGAGGTGGTCACATACCGATTATGAAGAAATGTGTCTTACATTAAGGAGATAATAAAATAATGAGCTATGTTTGACCATTTGACTCCGCCCTGTCCCGCCCCCTGGTGTCTGAGAAAAGGGAAATGTTGCTCTTGCTTGCTGCCATCATGTGGGCAGGTCATATACCAAATATGAAATATATCAGTCTAGCAGATTAGAAGGAGATACAATAAAGGTCAATGTTTGACCTTTTGACCACGCCCTGTGCCCTAGTTGATTCAAGCGAAATGAAATGATGCTCTTGCACGCTACCATCATATGAGGAGGTCATATACCAACTATGAAAGAAATCTGTCAAGCGGTAAAGGAGGAGGAGATGCAACAACAGGCAATGTTTTGACCTTTTAACCCGCCCCGCTCCACCCTAATCGGTTCAAGCGAAAAGAAATGTTGCTCTTGCACGCCGCCAATATATGAGGATGTCATTTACCAATTATGAAAGACAACTGACAAGCAGTTTAGGAGGATATTCAATAATGGGCAATGTTTGATATTGACCCGCCCTGCCCCGCTCCCTGGGGTCAAAGCCAAATAGAATGTTACTCTTGCACAATCCTTTATTTAAGGAGGTCATATACTAAATATAAAAATAATCAATCAGGAGGTTTAGGAGGAGATACAGTAACGAGCAATGTTTGATATTTTTTACTTTTGACTTTGCCCTGCCGAAAGGAAATGTTGCTCTTGCACGCTGCAATCATATGAGGAGGTCATATACCAAATATGAAAGAAATTCGTCAAGCTGTTTAGGAGGTGATAAAAATACGAGCCTTTGCACGGACAGACGGACGGCCAGACGGATTCTAATATCCCCATGTATTTTTTTCAAAAAAGTGGGGATAATGATATAGATTATTCTTGAGTTTCGAGCCTGATAATATTC
This sequence comes from Macoma nasuta, assembly GCA_032359355.1. Taxonomy (NCBI): domain Eukaryota; kingdom Metazoa; phylum Mollusca; class Bivalvia; order Cardiida; family Tellinidae; genus Macoma; species Macoma nasuta. Next base: position 8,402 of record JAULCE010038891.1, on the reverse strand, counting down.
TTTTGTTGGTTAATACGAACCCTGATAGCATGAAGGCAAGGACTCGATGGATATCAAATAATAAATGAACTGACAAGTGATAACGTTGAATATGCAGTATAGTGAAACAATTGTTTTAGTATTGAGCTTCAATCGCGAACAAAGTGATATCGCCAACCAGTTTGAACTGGACCAGACGCCGAGTAAATCGGGCCCAAGCTGTTTGACACTCGGGCAACATTTTCACCAAATTTTAAGAGAATCGAACAAGTTTAAAAGATTAAGCAGACGAGAATCCAGCGGTTTTCTATTTTGGCGGCAGGAAAAGGGTTTACAACTTCATGATGTCCGAGTGCCGCTAGACAACAAAAGTGCCGCTACACCTTATAACGTTTGCTTCTATGTGTACACCGTATAGACCAAGACCTGCTGAAAAGTCTACCCGGTGTCATATTAGAGTCCTAATTATTTCGCGTTCATGAGCACTTTACTCTGAATACAAGGTTAGACGTACACACGTGTAAATAATCTAAATAAATTCATGAATGTCTAGACAAAAGGAAAATGTCATTTATGATTTTTCGTATAACACAGAGGCGACACATCGAGCTTCACGGGGTGAAGGATTGTTGTTCTCTTAACTCTAAAATATATAACAAATATATAACAAAACAAGTAGATCTACCGTTTCTAAGTCATATATTGTATTATCCCTAATCACACCGATCGCGACCATAGTGATATCGTCAACCAGCTTGGACCCAGATCAGACGCCGAGTAACTCGGTTATATGAGGGTCAACTCTAACATAATTACACGAACTGTGACTGCGTCATTTATTTTATCATCATAATTAAGCTTAATTGCAATCAATAAAAAAATATAACGTTCGATTTTCTTGCCATTTGGTGATCTTGTTGCGCGAGTGAAAACAAGTATTGATCCGGATCAGACGCCGAATATCTCGGCATCTGGCTCGGGTCTAGGCTGGTTGACGACATTTCTATGATCGGCGAGATAAGGGTTAAAGGTCTATGATTAAATATTTTTAGGGGTGGAGCCTTGCTACATGTTTTTATGTTCATGAGTTAAAGAGTTAGATTAATATAGTTATCAGTTTCTCTTCTTCTGGATGGGTTTGGTTCCGATCTAGAGGTATTTTTTGTGTATAGCTTTTACATGTAACATCGAGCAAGGGAATTAAATTGTCCTCTGTCGAAATTGCCGCTGTAGTTTTGTTCATAGTATAGTCAAACCTCTCATAACCGGACTTCTCAAAATCGAAAATATGACAAAACTTGTTTTAAGACAGGTAATAGCTTAATGCAGGCAGGAAGTAATACAGGAAGTCCCAAGACAAGCTTTCTGTTTTACTTTCAACCTGCATTACGCAGCCACCTGATTTTACAGTTAAGAGAAACTTTACTGTAGATCTTTTCGTTCATATCTTCTTTTGAAAATGCTTTCAGCTTGTGAAATAGTTTGCATCCTGATGAGTTTCCGAAATTACTTGACGTCTCATCTGCTCCAAGCTGTTTGCAATTGTCGTCATAGATATGGAGAAGGAAAAAGGAAGTAGAGATAACATAGTTTTAAGTAAATGAGGGGGACGGGGTAACTCTTTATCATGCAGCTATAATTCAGCAGTTGAAATTATCTTCTGCTTGATATTTGAACCTTGTAAGTATTGCTTCAATTTTTGTGAAACAATTGTCTGGGCGCAAGCAGCTTTGGGTCCGGATCCGACGCCGAGTTGACCCACATCCTAGTTGTTTGAAATCACCGCTATGTTAACGAAACATTGTTCAACCCATAACAAGCTTATCGCGATGATCTTAATTCTTTGAAACAAAGTGTCAGACGCCAAGTAGTTTGGTGACTAGACCTTGTCCAAGCTTTTTGACACGCAAACGACAGGGTTACAATATTTAAAGCGAAACTAACAATATTTTAATCTCAAGCAGACGACTATATCAGCAGCCGATAAATGTGATTCGGGATACACACATACGATTCCATATCTTGATCTGAATCTCGGTGTTTATCAGCCACCAAATAAAAGTACATGTATACCTAAACGAAACGTTCTGACAGAAGCGTATATCCAGGGTTATTAGATCGAATTATTCGCCATTTTTTACTGGTAAAGTCATGATTTCTTGACTTGCTGGGGATATAAGTTTATTCACGCTCGTGTTATCTTCTGGATGTGATCTGTTGTTTTTATCTTTCAAAACATCGGATCTATAGTATAATGTTTTGATCTGGATCTAATCTAAAATGAAATCGGTTAAATATAGCTGATTGATTTTGAATTAGTCATGATATTTTATAAACAACAGACAAAACAACTGACTCGTACATTTCACACATTCATAGTTAAGTCGGTTTATTCTCATTCGCCCACAGATAACCAATTAGTTGCGTAATAGACCACGTGACAGGTACACACAGTATGTTAACTAGCCAATTACGAAGTTCCTCTGGTAAATTGAAGCTGTAAATCAAATAGTTTCAACAGGGGTTATAGTGAAATTCCAAATGGATTAAGTACATACGCGACGGTAAGGGAACTGTTTTACTTAGAACGTCTGTTTTAAGCTGTGAACCTATCATTCTATTTATACCAACTTGTTTATACGATAAATGTATAGCTTAAAAGTGTATGCAAACAACATGGTCAGATCTGACGACATGTGAATATGCGATGGGATGTGTCGGCCAGTTGTGATCCTGATATACAACAGAGCCTTGTGTTATGTTGTGTTGGAAAACACTAGTTCAATATATCACGTGTCTTTGTAGTGATATAATACACAGGATATAGTATGCACCTTAGTGCATGTGGCTTTATATTACAAGCATGTGTTTTTCTTGGTTTACCTGGATGAACGAGATTCGTCCGTCGCGCATGCAAATAAGTGTCAGCTGTCAAATCATTCATATTTTACCCTGTCTTTTGTATACAGTAATTCAGTTTTTTCACAAAATCAAACGGCGAGTAACCAGAAATTTGATCTAGATTAAACTTGTTTGAGTGTACTTATCAGACTGGTAATAATTCAATCTTGGTTGTGTCAAGATCAAACGCAGAAAAAAACTTTGATTCTCGGCGTATGATCCAGATATAATGCATATATGATATAATGCTTAGCGGTTTACAGAGAAGTTTGATAAATATCTACTGCCATATATAGGCACGCATTTCGAGTTTGATGCTGTTATTTGTCAACACTTTGGAGCCCGATCAGATAGAGTAAACTTATGGTATCTACGATTCATTTGACATAACAAAATATGGTGATAATAAACAGCTTTTGTTATAATATAACTAATTATTACTGTTTCTTTTTGTTTTAGCAATATATATATATATGCCGATAGATTAAATAGGACACGATATGAATGGGTAGACATCAATTTATCGAATGTGGTCAAATTTTGCCAATGACAAAATTAATGGTTGAAATATTTCTTTCATGGGTCTGCATACTTTTGGCAGCCAAGCAGAAAATGAAACTCGCTTTCAATCATATTTAAAGCACAGTATTGACACTTTCTGTCCTCTTGCAGATTGTTTTTTTTATACCGGACACGCTCGATTGCCAAATCATGTGCTGATGTTCGGATTTTATCAAGGAAATTCTGTAATTTTTATATGGACTATAATTTAGATTATTTTCTCGCTCGAAAGTTTGTTTAAAACGACACTCTGTGGAAAGGCGTGTAACTGTAACCCAGATTTGACGGAACACATCAATTATTCTTTGTTTGATATATCTCACCTAGGCCATCTACTTTCAATATATTTTCACTTGACTGGCCCAATTAGCCCCGCCATTTTCTGCATCAGTTTTGAGTATTTGATATATCACAACACGTAGTGAGTTTTCCTTTATTTTGTAATACTTTTACCCAGAAACGGGTCAAATGGATTTTTTCTCTTTTTTTGTAAAGGAAGTCATCCTAGTTCGCCATATAATGCGCTTTTATCTGTCCACTGCCTAACGCATCGAAACAGTTTGAAGTGAATATTTTCAATATCGGGTACAGGACACTTCAACCACTAGACGTTTCACCCCCGCCTTTTTTCTTGAGACACTTCAACCCCAAGACACTAAGACGTTTCAACCCCAAAACCTGAAGACACTTCACCCCCACTTTTTCAAGTTGACACGATTGTGTGTTTAGTAAAACAAATGTATTTTTGTATTATATGTTTCAATAGAATCACTAGATTTGTTGTAAAGACTTTTTTATAAACATAACCATTAAATAGAATGAGTTCGTGCTCGAAAAATTAATATGCATGTTTAATTAATTTGTTTCGAAATAAATCGCGATGTATCTCAAAGAAGCCATTTCCGTTTAAATCTCTGTTTAGTTAAAAATATTTTCATAGAACACTGCATGATTATCGAAACATGCAAAATAAAAACAAAATGTTTATTTTTAATATCCGCTCTTCATTGTTATATAGGTTTTGATAATTCAGAGTTAAAAAACGGTAGCACAATTTTAATCTTTATGTCCTCCATGCATTATTTATATAAAATTAACTTTGGTATAAACAATAAATTCAAATAATGCTTCATAACAAAGTACTGTTGATAATTATCATACGCACGTTTGAAACTTTTGTGATTACATAATATGATTGCTACTGTGTGGCTCACAAACAGATTCCAATAATCAGATTAACTTCGCCGCGTGTATTAGACATCCGTTACAAAGGTGTGATAATTAACACTTCACACAAGTACACACACGCGATAAATCAGTCTTGTATAAGCACCTTTTAATCGCCGCCCTATGAAAAAAGCATTTTACGAAGGCCACTGTTTGTAGCATGACATGATTGAAATATTCGGCATCTATTGAATTTTCTCTGGAATCCCATAATTTACCTAATTAACTCTTATTCCAGACCAATTTTAAACTTTTATTTTAGCATTTTCAACTCACGTTAATTGTTCTAAGATCTAAGTTTGAAAAACGTCCTTAAACCATTTTCAATGTGCTAATGCCCGTTTGATCTAGATCCAGGCCGGCTTTTTAGTCTAGAATAATGTCATTCCGTTAAAATTTGAATAACGCCGAAGAACTCGTTTTTCTACCAATTCAATTTCTCCACTCGGCTAGATTGCTACATACGAACTTTTTATTATATATTTGCTATCAGATTATACCACACGTCGAGTTTGCAAGTTTATTTAATAATTTCTATTATTGTTTTAGTTAAAATGTTAAGATTTTGATTATAAACCTCGAAGCAAATACAATGTATATCCAGATCATCAGTGAGCCTCAAAAATAAAAACGTTTGATCTATAACTTGTATAGTACAATATAAAGTCAGATGGAATTAAAATGTGTTGCATAATTGATGATAGTTTAAATGTTATATGATTTTCACTGTTATACTAACGGGAACGTGGATACTGGAGATAATCCTTTAATTCAATCACTTGATTGGATTAAACAACCACCTTGTACATTGATACTAATGCCCACTGGCTATGCCCGTGTTGATAAAGTAATACCGCTACTGTAACTGCAACAAACATCCATTATTATTATTGCACGTTGCCATATTTCAGTATTTGTTTTATAACTTGACATTAATTTAGTCGGCGTCTCATCTGGAGACAAACTGGTTTACTTCATGTAATTTGCATTTGTATTTACAAACAGTTTAAATGGTGAAAAACATCGTGATTATACAAGAGTAGTTATTAGAGTTGTTTAGTATCCCAACATCATTAACCATTTCATCAACGAATTTAAAAATATTCGGTTGTACCTAAACTATTTTAACGAAATAAGAAACAGAAATGATTAAATCTGGGACTTCTGCTTTTTCGAGTGAATGGGTTAATAGATCATATATAGGCAAAATATAGAGAAAATACATATCGATAAAAATGTAGTAGTATAATCTTTATGAGAGTCTCATTATGGTTACATTATATACATAAATAATTCAATAATTAAAACACTAAATAACCATGCCATTCCAGTTTGAATTATATGAGACTATTACAATTACAAAACATCTTTTATATCACAGACGAATAGGAAAGCAGCCGTGTCGGGTTGGTTTCTTAGTGAATACTGTACATACTCACTGATTAGGTACAGACATCCCTAAGAAACCACGCGTCATGTTTTTTTATAACTTATTAAATTTAGGGAGCATAATATATGTTTACCAACAGCCATAGAATACAAATGCATTCGATGTCCTTATGCACTTGTACCCCTCTGGTCTTAGACTCCCATCATTTTCTAGTTTTATCTTAAATGCTTTCCGTCAACATATAGTTATATACATTATTCTTAAAATGCACGCAATCTTCAGTTTCTTTACAAACAGATACCTTGAATTATCAATGCATTTGTTAAGAAGCTGTACAACATAAATTGTTTGCACATTGTATAATTATAAGATACATAACTTATACTTTTTACTGTAATTCTAATTACAAATGTAAATTATTCGTTTTTATTGCTTTATATATCGAATATCGAATTCGAGTTTCTCTGTACAAAAAAAGTTATTTTAACTTTGATTAGCCTTATATTTCTTGAAAATGTATTATATCCGTTGATTTCATTTCTCATACATGTATTTAATACAAGGTGAGATTGCAGAGGTGTACTGCATGTAAATGCTGCGGCGTCTGATCTGGAATCGACATACGGGTGTTCGACTTATCAGAAAATCGACTTAACTGAGTTTGAGTTATCGAGGATCTACTGTTTGTGTTAATTTCTTAACCAATAACTGTAATAACATGTAGTCGAACTGCCTATTATATTATTATATTATATTCATATTAGTTCATGTTATATTTTTTTTTACCAACAAGTTACTGAGAAATGACTGTGGAAGATGATTTTTCAATAAATCAAGGGCATTTACTCTGAGGTAAACTGAACAATCCAGACAGAAATGGACGCGTATGTCCCAATATGTCGGTGTTCATATTATTTTCATGATATTCTACTTAGTGGATGCAGACGGACTTACAGAACCAGGCAACCACGGACGCACTGACGGACAATGCTATTTTAATTTACCCTATATCGATTTTATCGCCGGGCGATAAAATCCGACTTAACAACCATCCTTGCATACATCAACTAAGTTATATCCCGAACATTTAATTGCACGCAATGTTTTTCGGAATCCGTGGTTTACAATGACTTTTAATTCTGTATCTTCATTCTAATGGTGTATGAATAATCTGGTATTGGGATCAATACAATTTGTAAACAGTGATAGACAGCAAGGGGAATGGATGTAATCACCTTCTTATGAAATACCGTCGCAGTTATAAACTGGCAATTTGAGCTGATATTTGTTGTTATAGTTCTTGCAATTCAAAAATAGTTATTATTTGAAACCCGAAAGTTCCTTTAACGCAGAATTATATTGTTGAATACTGAAAAGATATATTCTAAAACTATTTAACCGAATGTTCGCTTTTGGATCTAATACGTACGAAGTAAAATATATTGACCATATGATACTGCCTCCCTCAATTTAATCGCTATCGCGAATGAAAAAGCCCATTATATATTTTAAAGCTACATGACATACCAAGATAATTGGATCTAGAGCAACCTTACACGATCATTCAACACTTTTTTAGTTGACATAAACTAATGAGCGTACAAGCTATACAAGCTGCGAGTCAACATCTGAATTTAACCAAATCTGACAACAATAATAACTGAATACTTAGAGCAAAACTCTTACCCATACATATCTGAAAAACAAGGCTACAGCTTCGGAGAAATCATCTTGCCACATGACACCAACGGAATATACAATAATTTTTAATTGAAATATCTTTGAAATATTATATTACTGTTTACGCAGAAAGCAGGTTTATTTTTTACTAGTTGTGTAAACTAAAATCAATTTGTTTGCATGTAGCTGATCGAATACCATAGCGAACAAAAATGAATTTAAATAGTTAAGTATGATATTGTCCGATTTAGCAGATGACAAAATACAATTTAGAAATTACATACCTGCAAAACAATTGATCAAACGATGAACTTTCAATGTTCAAATGAAATGTTTCATATGGTGTCAATAGATGTGTTGCCTAGATAATAAAGTCGTTAACAATGTTTAAAGCATAGCCAACATAAGTCCAGGCCTCAACATCTTTAAGACCACAATAATAATCTTCTAACGAATTAAGTTTAAATTGTCAATATTCGGGTGTTTGTCCAAATAAATTAGTATCATCGGCAAACATTAATATCACAATAACTAAATCATCATATTGATACCGTTATGTTTAAAATTAGGGTCGTGAAGTCCTCTATGAACATTGCGAACATTATGGGTGAGGTTATAATGCACCGTGTCCAGTTATCAGTGTTTGCTTGGGAGGTAATTTAGT
>JAULCE010038890.1:0-22023 GCA_032359355.1 Macoma nasuta | reverse complement strand
TTAAAACATAAATCTATTATCATTATGTAATAGCAGATGAAAAAGAACACAAAACTAGGCGGGATATCCCCACATGTTGTTAATAAGTACGGTTATCCCATTTACAACCAATTATATTATCGCTACCCCAGTTTGACCCGATCCTCAAAAGCGTTTAACCCCTTCACTGCAAGGAAGGTTGTGCACCTGCGCAAATATTATGATTCTTCCGTTTTAGCCATACACACTCCCTCGATCTTTGGTAAAACCTTAGGTCGAGTGTCAAACAATCCAAATGAGACGCCGAGTTTCTCGGCGTTTCATTCAGATCCAAGCTGTTTGTGTATGTTACTACAATCGGGTATAGGGCAGTGAACGGGTTAAAACTGGTTTTAGTTATATAAGAAAAATTCAGATATATTTATAAATCAGTATGCATATTCAATATGATATAGATCACGCTGGAATAGGATTAATCATGCCCTTATATAAGCATTGACGGTATGGGTAATGGAAACAGTAAAATAGTTTTCAAGTTATTTTGGACAAACCTCAATGTCAGACACTTCACAACATAACATCTTATAGATAAATATTAAGAGGATCAATTGTCTAAGTGTCAAACAGTTTGCATCAGCTCAAACACCGAGCTGCTCGGCGTATGATCCAAACAAATATGTTGTGTATAAGTCATGGAAAGCGAGTTAATACTTAAACCACAAGTATGTTCATATATCACTAGACTGTCTTTGTTGGTTTCTCCTGCTATTGTTTACTTTAGGGAGTGTATCCCGTATATCACTTTTCGCGACCGAAACATATTATGCACACGGAATGGACCCGTATAAGACGCCGAGTAATTCAGCGTCTGATCGGGTTAAAAACCGTTGGACGTATCGTGAACATTTTTTACGGTCTGTACTTATCAGTTGATAAGTTGAAAAATGGAGATGAGTGTTAGCAGATGGCAATATTCGCAGCGCACAATAGCGTAAAGAAATAGCTTCTGTATCACGCTTATAACAATTGTTTTCTGCTGTAACTCTCGTCTGCAGCATTTTTTAAACCTGCTCAAATTTGGTTCAAATGTTGTAAAACTGTTGTCTGTATGTCAAAAAGCTTTGATCCACATATGACGCCGAGTAATCTCAGGCGTCTAATCCGGATCCAAACTGTTTGAAAAAGTAGTCAGCGCCACGTATAATCTCGACAAGCGTAATATGGGATAACTTGAAATGTGTTTATATGGAGTAAGGAGCTCGTGACATAAATGCGACCCATAAGTAAAGGAGTCAGGCAAATATAGAATTTATTTTAGATTGCTAGTGTCGCAAACACGTTCTAGTTGAATAACAGGTATTTTTGATAATTTTCTAGTTATTTAACATGTTTAATTAATTAACTAGTGGCAGTTTAAGGCACTAGCAGGACACAATTTGTGTTAAGATATGTATCTGATTTTCCTGAAAATATTCGAGATTTCACATATTAGATAATCATGTGAAATACTAACACGAAGCATTTCGTGAACGCTAACTAATTAAGATTATTATGTAACATATTAACTCGAACCTGTTCGCGAATGCTAAGTGTGTGATTAATTTTAAACAATTTTTTAAACATACATCCGATACAGAGGACACATAATGTTTATCCATATGCTACAGAAGACTGCGATAAAAACATATCCAGATCTACCCTTTACTCAATAAAGCCTTTGTACGCCTCTAGTACGCTATTGAAAACCATGTGATAAATATTCAGTAACACTTAATGAGCACAACATCCGTATTCCAAATTGTTTCCAAATCTAATCATTGTGTTCCCTTTTTCCAAGATATTTGTTTCTTTTTATCATTACTTTTCACTGTGAATTAGTCTATAAAGCATATGAAGTAAGGCAATAAAAAAGTACGTTTCGTTTATCTACAGGTGTTTGCTTTTTTCTGGATCTATTTTAATGTTTCACTGCCTAATACTAGAGTTGTTTTGTATTCCTATCTTTATCTTTAATGTTGCCCTTTTAGAGACTGTAAGCCTGTCTTATGCGACCATTAAAAATATATCATATGGAATGTCTTAAAGGCAGATGGTAGCTTGCAGGGCGAAAATATGCAGAAAGATCCGATAAGAGCTGTCTGAATTGCTGTTGATGTACATTAAACTTGTACCCTTCTTTAAAGACATTCATGCTACTTCATTTAGAGGCCAAATTAGAGGGTTGAATTGTAATGTAAACGACTGTAATAATAATGCCTAGTAAATCAGTGTCGAGTATTGATGTATTGTAAAAATGTAGCAAATCACAGATATTCAAGCAACAGCATACGTCAATCACGCTGTTGAGGAATCATTAAGATTATATCTTAGCCTGCTTCCTGCTGAGCCTAATCAATATAACAAAAAAGCAAACTGCATTGTATCTGTGTCAGGCGCACCCATCGTCTGATACAAATCTAAGCTTTACCAATAGTGCAACAATCTCACTAAACTTTAGATTGTTTTGAGCAAGATAATATAAGGTAGAAAAAAATAGTATCATGTTAGCAGACTACAACCCCGATAATGAACCCAAGCGGGATCAAAGTATTCACGAGGTATGTTCATTTCTATTTTAAGAATAGAGCAGAAATAGAAAGCATGTTATTGGTTAGGTACAGTCGCCACTCTTTTGTTGAATGTGTGGTACTTTTTATTAGATTGAATCACTCTAAGGTCGAATTGAATCGTTACTTAAAGAATTAGAATGAGTTTCCACTGTAAATACAATATGCTAAGATCTTTAACTGTAAAACTATTGTGAAACCCGTTTTAAGTGACCATTCAGATACCAAAAAATGGTATATATTTTAGGTGCAAAAACATATCACGTCTAGTGAATTTACTGATGATGAAAACTTTTAATTAGATAAAAAAAACGCTAGCTTTTATTAGTTTTGATAAAACAGCTTGAAACAGAACTTATTTTTCGAGGCGTCCATGTGGTGTTACCATGTGGTTTTATCTTAGCGCACTGATCATCAGTGTGTCTATGTGATGACCAGTGGCTTTAACTGTATACAAGAAATTCAATACTGTTGAATTAATTGCGATATGAAATAACAGTATGTTTAAGAATGTTAATATGTTACAATTGACGACATATTTTCGTTTATTCAAAGCCAAATGCAGACGTCTGAGGATTAAACATCCAGTATATTGCGCGAGAATTCACTCACTGGACACACGCATCCTATGTAGACTGGCATGCTTGCATTTTTGACTTGTATTGATATCATACATATCCCCATTTATATCTTATATTCATAACTATTTACCTGATTAACTAATAACCTGATCAACTTGATTAACCTTTTACTCCACAAGCAAATTTTAGACTATTCAGAATGAAAGAATCCGATGACAATTACGAAAATCAAGGTAAAAGAAAAAAGCCTTTTTTTAATTGAATCGAAAGCGATTGCTCCTCACGAGCAAATGCTCCAGTAACAGATTTACTAAAAGGAGCTTCTGTGGAGAACAGGGTTAAATCGATGTTATATTTAATAGAATTGTGACTTTTATTTTTGATCGAAGTAACCGGTGTTCAAAAAAGACTTTACGCTTTGAGAATACAATGTTTATTAAAGAAATATCACGTTTGTCTATCTATTTATAGGACCCACAACAAACAACTTTTTAATCGCTGAATATTTGTATCAATACTCCGATCGCTTTGAATAGTATTCATATTGTTTTATTAGGCATGGATATAAACCAAATTATTTCCATGAAGACAGGGAAGACTTACATTCAATACATCCAATATACAAACATCACATACCTTCACAAGACAGCTACTTAATGATCTATCGGAATTCGATCGACAATGTTTGCAAACTCAAACTCAAACTCATATGCATCGAGTAGATGGTTAAATTAAATTCCCTCAAAACGGATTATTGAAATGCGGTCTACTGAGCTAATCGGTTATATCTTGTATTTATTTAACTACCTCTTAGTAAATTAAATACGGACCATGGCAAAAAGAGACTACTTTAACTCACTGGTCTTTGACATAGCCAATGCCGACAATCCTTAAACTCATAGAAACGCGCTTCCGTGCCTCTTTGGTACATCGTTTTTGAAATATGAGCAAATGCTCCATTCTCCACATTATGTTCTTATAAATTTTAATTTTGCTTTTTTGGCTTCCCAGTACACATTCTTTCTTGTCATCAGATGCTTTTATTGTAGAAGAGTCTAAAACAGCATATAAGGTAAAGGGTTAAACATACAATTGTTCCTTACCATTGTATGCCCGATGATTACATAATAATGTGTATTGCATATTTGTGATATACAGCCATAAGCCCATGGCATTAACCGTTTTGATAAAAACAGTAATTAAACTACGATATCAACCTATTTTATACATACAGTAATTAACCTATGACATAATAATCTTTTTTAGACATATAGTTATTAACCTTTAACATTAACCTTATTGATATATACAGTAACTAACCTTTGCCATTAATTTGTTTAAAACATAAACTTAGATAACCTATTTCATCTAACCTATTTGGTATATACAGTTATAAACGTATGCCAATAACCTAATTGATATATACAGTAACTAGCCCATAGCATTAACCTATTTGATATAAACAGAAATCAAGCTAACAAATAAAAAAGACTGTTTTCACATTCGCTTTATCCAAAAAACATTAAAATCATTCAATTTAAAATTGCATATGTTCTCAATATAATGATTCAATAGAAAACATTGTGGATTCATACCAAACTGCTCCTGAAGGAGAAGTTTGGTATTGGTATACACTGTTTTTAATCCGGATTTTGTTTTGAATATACAGTAATTAAGTTTTCCCAACATGTTATAAGCAATCCGTTTTTAAGAAGTTACCGACATTAAATATATCCCCGTATCTCCGTAAAACACTTTTATTTTAAGTAAACCTGTGTTGTTATTGGAAATATTCCAACGCGTAGAACACCGGATATACGCTGGTAAAAACCTAAGCGGTCGAATAAAATTTTACGAAGTAGTTTTAATTTGAATGTTAAAAGTGTCAGATGTTCACAACCGATTCACAGTTTCTTTTGACATTGCTAACTGTCAGCTACAGTCGAATCTCGTTATGTCGAAGTTGTGAATGGTACTTTTTGTATGAGTTCGAATTATCCGAAGTTCGAATTTAACTCGCACTCTGTGTATTTCAAACTAATCAAAATATGGTTACCAAGGTCAACACGTTGAAACAAAGCAAGCAAGACATGTTTTGGTTCATGCCTGGCTTTCACAAAGCGACTCGAGTCGAGATCGTGCTCAGACTCAAAATGTCAACGTTGGATTTCTCATTCAATTAATTGGCACTAAACTAAAAGTTTGTCTGCCTGTGAGACATACCATGTTTCACAGACAGACAAAATTTTAGCACAGTAGAAATTAATTTGAGGTCAATATTTGAGATTGAAACTTTGAGTTTGAGCACGAACTCGACTCGAGACGCTTTGTGAAATCCGTGCCAGCTTTTATTTTTGATTTAACGGTGAATTCGACTTAGCCGAGATAACAAGATTCGACTGTAGTGTATTTGTTTTTCATAAATATTACATAAACTTAGCATGCTAAACTTGTAAGCAGTGCAATGGTGTTTGTTGGTTATAAATAATACAATACATTGTAAAAAAAGTGAACAATTATAAAAAATAAACATACAATGTGTTCTCAACCGATTATTTAAACTAATCTCATCGTTTCCTACCCCAAAAATCAATTTTTCATCCCATGAAACAAATCGTTGTGTGTAAGAAAGTCGTCTGTAGCAATTTCAAATGATGTTGATATGTATGCCAACTACTTTTGAAAGTGTTATCAGGATCGGCATCATGAACCATTCTTGATCTTGATATTCTAGACTAACTTCCAGCTTATACCATTCTGCTAGAAGAGCGGGGACATTTTTGAGGCGCACGTTAGAGAATGGATTTGGAAAAAGTGTTAGACTATTGACTTTTGACCCAGACGGGACGCAAGGTTTGCCTTCTCAATGATTGTTATCTCAAATTGCTATCTTTCGAGTGAGGAACTCAACTTTACACGATCTAACCCTTTTCCCGTCAATCAAGACCAAATTTGTAACGTCAAACAGCTTTGATCCGGAACTTCATCTAGTAAATCGGCGTCTGATCCAGGTCTAAGCTGTTTAGCACTGAGCCAACAGATTAACATAATTTCAAACAAATTGAACAAAGTTAAAATGTCTAGCATACGAATATCAATCGGACTATATCTTTTGGTGGCAGGGTAAGGGTTAACGAGGATCCTCCTTTTTAAAATATCATGCCTCGTACCAGATACCAAATAACACGGTCAAATTGTGGACTCCGAGCCTCGTGCAAATCGTCGGTCTCATGTAAGAAACATACGCTTTTGGAAAACTGTCCAAGCTTTCACTTATATGAAATCGGTTTTCAAAAACTTGAAAGGAGCAGTGCGAGACAGGGCTTCTCTTACTTGAAAGAAACAAGTGCAAGGCTCGGTTTACTATCGTGAAAAAGAAAGTGCGAAAACCGGTTTTGTTAATTTGAAAGAAGCAAGTGGCCTGGGTTTCATTTTACTTGAAATGCCGGGCCCTTATTTCACCAAACTCGAAATTCGCAAGTACCAGGCCTCGTTGTCACTAACTTGAAAGAGACAAATCCGGTATTCTGCTTTCCTTGACTTGAAAAAAAGCAAGTGCGATGCCCTACTTTCGTTAACCTGAACAAAGCAAGTGCGATGCCCTACTTTCGCTTACTTGAAGATGGAATTCACTAACTTGAAAGAAGCAAGTGAGAGGCCCGGCTTTCATTTAACTTGAAAGTCGCAAGTGCCAGGACTAGCTTTCACTTAACTTGAAATACGAAAGTGATATGTTTGGCTTTCACTTAATTTGAAAGGCGCAATAACATGTCCTGTTTTCACTAAACTTAAACAGGTGTGGCTTGCACTTAATTTGAAAGGCGCAAGTGACAGGTCCTGTTCTCACTTAGCTTGAAAGACGCATGCTCCAGGCGGGGTTACACTATTCTTAAAAGGCGGAAGTGACATGATGGGCTTTCACTTTACTTCAAAGACGCAAGTGCCGGAACAAGCTTTTACTTATCTTGAAAACACTAGTGCCAGGCACGGCTTTTACTGAATTTGATAGTTGCAAGTGCCATGCCTGACTTTCATTAAGCTTAAAAGTCGCAAGTGCCAGACCTGGCTTTCACTTTACTTAAAAGGCACAAGTGATAGTACCGTCTCCCACTTTATCTGAAAGTAACAAGTGCCAGAATCGGCTATCACCAAATTTGAAAAACGCAAGTGCCAGACTTGGTTTTTACTTAGATTGAAAGGCATAGGTGCTAGGTTCGGCTTTAACTGAACTTGAAAGTTACAATTGCCAGGTCCGGCTTTCAATAAACTTGAAAATCCCAAGTGACAGGCCAAGTTTGTTTTACTAAAATTAAAATGCGCACATTCCAGGTCCGGCTTTCATTTTGCTTGAAAGTTGCAAGTTCCCGGCCCGACTTTCATTTTGCTTGAAAAACGCAGGTGACAGGTCCGACTCTCAATAAACTTTAAAAACGCAAGTGCCAGGCCCAGAACACTCAATTTGAAAGGCTCAAGTGTCAGGCCCGGTTTTTACTTTACTTGAATGCTACAAGTGCCATGACTGACGTTCACTTAACTTGAAAAACGCACGTGACATGTCCGACTGTCAATAAACTTGAAGAACGCAAGTGCCAGACCCGGCTTTCACTAAATTTGAAAGGCGCAGGTGCCAGGCTCGGCTTTCACTAAACTTAAAAGATGCAATTGGCGGGTAGGACTTTCACTATACTTGAAATTTGCAAGTGACATGTCCGGTCTTCCCTAAACTTAAAATAAAATAGTCCCAGTAAAATATTTTTTATACTTTTTGTTAGTACATGCCATAACTGGTTTTAAAATCACGTCATAGACATGACCATTTGTATCATCCGCAAAATATAAGTAACAGTCAATGTTTATTTATAAATTTACCTATAGAATACAAATACCTATGAAAAGAGTAATTGTTAAAAAAAATGTCTGCTCTTCTGCTCTGAGTTTTCTTTGTTTTCCATAATATAAAAATGTATATGAAATTCTTAATTGTATTAGGTTTTGTCAAAATCTATTATTTTGAATTAGAAATAGTGAAAATAAATATTCACGTGTTGTCGGAAAAAGGTGTAAAATGTCAGATCGTAGTATTAATTCTGTACTAAATTTGATAATTACTGGCATGTTTCCTCAGTATTTTCTGTTTCAAGCTTTTTACATTCTATAAAACAACTATATAGACACTTGATATGATATAGATTTGTTTTTATCAACGTTTTGGTATTGTTTTAGGGTCTCAGTGATGATGTTAAAAAAGGCCATGTCATTGACAGTACTTAAACAATGGATCAGTAACCTATTATTTTTGTTATATTTCAACTTATTATGGTATTTTCTGACAAAATACAAAGTATGAAGACATAATATTTGTAGGGAGAAATGTGACCAAACTGCAGCAAACGCCCATCACTTGAAAGTCGCAAAGGCCAGTCCCGGATTTCAGTAAACTTGAATATGCTCAAGTTTAAGGCCCGGCCTTCCCGAAACTTCTTGAGTTGAGATCTTGTTCAATCTCAAAATTCCAACTCAACATTTATCTAAATTATTTCATATTCAAAGTATTTTTTTTATGTGTAGGTTATAGTTCATATGATGGAACATAACCAAATTTATTACAAGTGAAGCGCCGTATTAAATTTGGTTATTTTCCATTATGTGAATTATAACCGACTTATAGTTCACCCGTTTCTAAGTCAATCATCGAACAATAAAGCCGTATACAGCGCGCCCATTGGCTGCTCGAAAGTCACTGGCCAACGCCCCGCGCCATGTCTGTTGACATAGATGTAATAAACAACTTAATTGTGCAGACGTGATTTTATATGAAACTTATTCGAGCAAGGAATTGAAAATCTCCGGACGATGACTGGCTTAAAACTAGGGTGAACTATAATGTTCACTTCTTTATGTTAGAAACAGTTTAGTGATCTTGCAAAGTGAGACCTAGTTACGTTATTTGCGGATCAGTAAATAAAAATAGTTCGCAAAATATATCGCCTTTTTTTCAATCTTAGTAATATAAATATAAAGTAAAAATACAAACCATTGTTTCCTTTTCAACGTTAATCAAAATTTCTCAATAGAAAACAATATATTTTGAAGCCTCTTTTTCCTCAGAAAAGTTTGCTGTTTATCTTGCCCATTGATTATGCATAATGCTTTATGATGTTTCCCGATAAACAGGACATTGCTTTTTTAAATAAACTGAAACTGAATAAAAAATCACTTCTCTTTCGGAATGCAAAGATGATAAGAGAGCTAAATGGCTGCCGTACTGTTATGTGATCCTGCTAAATGGACCTAGCATGCACAGATCAGCCGTTATCTGATACAACAAAAAATCAACACCCGCTGTTAATAATGTGGTCAGTGAAAATGGACAAAAACTAAAGTCGTTGGGAATAGATGTAAGATTGTGAAAATTAAGGTTGTCAACCCGTCAATGAACTCAATGGTTGCAACATGTGTTCAACAAATAAATGATCATATAGTCTACAGAACATGAAATATAGTGCATAATTAATTAAACGATTGTGGATAGACATTTCTTTTTATAGAAGACGATTTAAATGGCCGCCAAGTAAAGCCAACCATTTACTATGGATCTTTTTGTTATTATTTCATAAACATTGCCCTTGTTACAAATACTGGTTTATAATGCTTTTTTGTTTTCTGCTCATGACAGACCATTTAGTCAAAATAATAAAGGCCACGTCACGCGAAAAGGGACACTCGGACATAACAAACAGTGTAGCCCCAGACCAGCCGCCACGTCTACTGACGTGGCGGCTGGTCAGGGTCTGCACTGTTTGCAATCTTAGAGGACATCCAATTCTATCTTTTAATGAATACAAATGGTAAATTTCGTGACTAGATGCTGGAATAATAGCGCTGAAAAAAACTGAGTCGGCGCTTCTTTCATACGTCCGAGTGCCCCTTTTCCTTTGACGTCGGCCATAAAATTTCGAGGATGAAATACGAGTGGGAAGATAACTGATAAAAAATGAGAAAATATCTGCCAAGAAAAATTGCCAGTTTCGAATTGTATTTGAATCATTGTATCGAACGGCGCATGTGCTCGTAAGAAACAAATACCATTTCCTACACTGGTTTTTAACAGCCATCAGTTACAAAAACGCTAAGAGGCGCTTCTCTGGAGGAAAAGTTAAAAACATGCTTTGAAATCCAAACTCTAAGTGCATTACCACTGTATTATATAGTCTTTAAAGTTTTGCTTTAAATAAAGCATTCTGCCATATCTTCTCAACAGAAACATCTAATTGTCAGAATCCGGTAAGGGCAAGGACACAATATAACAGAAACACGCCGCACGACTCATTTCTTTCCCGCCCAGTGACCGTGATTAATGGTTTCCCCATTTTAAAACACGTTGGCAGTCATCATCGGTTGCAATGTTTGAGTGAAATGTTTTAAGCATTTTCATAAACACCTGAAAATTCATCGCCGTCAATTGCCTAAACCACGCGGAATGTTAGTTCCCATAAATCATTATCGGCGGAAAGGATCATTATCCTTGTACACACAGTGTAGAATTATGCCAGCTTAGGCCTCTGATCAGGGTCTATATTGTTTGAAATATGTCAGATAAATATTGATGTTTCTTCAACAACTGTTTACATAAAGTGTCCTGAATTCTACTCATTCTGGCTTTATGTTAACATGATAAAATTAAAGATTTGTTAAAAAGCAATATCCGGAACCTGTCTCAGCGTCGGTAGGGGCTGGGTGAACGTAACGTAACGCGGCATCCGACGCGTCAAATGTAACCATGAAAACTTACTTTTCTTTCTGAAATCCAATGCAAATTATGTACATGTTTTGGGACATTTAAATGATACATAATCAGTAAGATCGCACCTGTTGTACTGGCGTGCCGTCTTGTAGCATCCCTACAAAACGGGCACGTTCGGCCATCATTACCCGCGCCATATTTCCTCAATATGTGAGTGTCTTATTGTTGGTTTGTTATTGCTCATTTATGTATAAAACAGGTTGAACCAGTTTTGACACGTGCGAGTGGTGCACGAGAGAAAACAGGTTTTACGTATTTACCGTTACGTTTCAGTGATTTTTATTGCAATTTCGATTTCTTTACCTCAGGCGTGAAGATAAACTGGAGTGAGGGATATTACAAAAGTATATTTGAACTAGGCTAATTATTTCTTGATTAATTCAATATCTTAAAGTGGCGGGTAAGAACATTGGACGAGTGTATGTTTAGAACTCCACATGCAACCGACAGTGGCATCATGACATCACAATTACTTCAAACGTAGGTCAGCCGTCGCGTAACGGTCTTTGATAAGAGCTGTGTAATACTTACTGTATCCCAACAAAAGCTTTATTAACCATGTACTGTTACCCATGCAAGAGTGATATATAAGCAACAGGGTATCCCTGTGTCTGATACTAAGTGTTCGACATTCAAAGTAATAACATATATCTTTAAAATAAGACAAATAATTGTAAATGTATTTAGTTTGTGTTACTTTAGCTTACAGATTGAAAAGAAGCGTACCTGCTATCGTAACACTTTCAAACCAAAGTAGCGTTCATATTCTTCATCTCAGCGGCAGATCGCGGTCTACCTTATTTGAAAATTGGATAAAACTTACTTGCTGTTCACTTTTGGTCACAATGAGCCGCTCTCTCGGAAATAAACTTACGACATTGCAAATTTTAAAAGAATATCAGCCTGTGTATTTCTAATGCGATGCCTATTCAGATCCTACACTATTTGCATAGGTCACCTGTCAAAAACGAATTTCTTTGACAAGTTGCAAACAGTTCAGACCCAGTTCTGTAAGCCGAATTATCCAATGGTGAGGCTTATGTGGATTTACACTGTTTGCAATGCCGAAATTTCAAAATCGGGGCTGAATTGTTGAATCAATTTCTTTAGACACTGAGTAAATTGGCTTTTTATCCAGACCCAAGTTTTTTGACACTGATATTATAGTTCCAAAAACCTGGAATAACATTGGCCGAATATACAAATGCATCAGAAAAGAATGAAAGCAGATGACAAAGTTGGCAGCAGGATAAAATAAAATCTCATTCAGTGGCATGTGTACTATTTTTCAGAGTACATATCTGAGGAGAAATTACACGTATTATTCCTATATGAATATGAACGCTTAATTGTTGTAAAAAAAAGTGTTCAATGTTGAAACATAGTGTAGAATCATTGATAGAAAAAACCTTATTCCTGAATATCAATGTCGGGGTTATGAATGGAAATGAAACGTACAAATTGTTTTTCGGCCACGTGAAACTAAGTCGTTGTCTACGGATAGTTAGTCGTGGCCATGATAAACAAAGTCCTGACCAAATGATATATTATGTGGTAGCCACGAAATTTCAAACCTAAAACGACTACACAGAGCCACTGTTGACAATGCAACAACAAGAAGAAGAGCGTTTAAGTTCGAAAGTATTTCAGTCAAACATTGACATTCATACCCTTTGCCTGGAAAATAACCCGAAAGCTCAATGTGATAAAGTGCATGACTATTTAAAAGTAACATGAATATAGTAAAATACAATTGTTTCCCTACCTGGAACGTACCGAGAGAGGTGTTTTAGTTCTCTAATTGACGGATTGCCGACAAATACGATTGACCAATCAGATAACGCCGATCATTTGCGTCATTCCTGTGATGACGTAGATACAACGCTCATCGAGTCGTCCGCCATTTTCTCCGACATCTGGCGTAGATGAGCGTTGTTTTTTAAAAATGTAATTTGCGATGTTTATGTAAAAATGGTGAAGTGGTGCTGCTGGAGATTGTCTCTCAGATTACCGCTTCAAACAGACGCAATAGTTTTCTTAGGTCCGTCTGCATTGTCGGATATGATAAGAGTTTTCTCCCTTGATTTAAGTAGACGTGACTTCAGGCTCTTCGACGATCTGTCAATTGGCTGCATATACGCGTAATTGTTGACAGAAATCAATATTTTAATGAGGTTTGGAACCCTGTGGACAATATTAAATTGGTTAATTATCCGTAATTTTTGTACTGCCTGGACCAAGCGACAAAGCGAAGAAGGACGTTAGATAAAGGTAAGATTTTATTTTTCATCCGTATGTACTAAAATGTCCATAAGGCATGTTAGAATTGACAACAAACAACAAAAAACAAAACATAGTGACTAACATCAATAGTTTACTTAACATTACTCTTACTCATTTTCAAAATTATTTTATAATGAGAAAAAAACCTGGAGAAGACATGGAATCATCATCGCTGTCATGTAAATAAAGTGTCTTGCTGATTTGTTTCATTGTAATTTTTATAATCAACAGACTGAGTATAATGCAAAAACCCCAATCATTTTGAGTTATAATTGAATCTTGTGATGAAAGGGTCCCATACAAAAAGTATGTTGTCGTTTTGTATCAGAAATCTAAACAAAATAATAATCATCAATAGCTATAAAATATTTATGAAAACCCACACTATAAGAAAATCATATGTATGGCAACTGTTGACACTACTCTAACTATTCTTCACTAAACCAATGTGTAAATAAACACCATAAGACAAATTTATGTACAAATGCATTTTACATTATACTTCGCCTATAGTCAGCAATCGGTTTGAAAAGCTCCATACGTTACACCATATGATGTCACGATAAGGTACACACTTAGGTACACATGATTTATTTATTAAATACTTTTATTACTTAACCATCTATTGCAGTGGTTATGGTAACGGTTTGAACAGTTTGGCAAACAGCGTATCCGTTGGTTTGTAGTGTCCAGAGTTCGAAACCTATTTATACATTTGTTTTTTGTTCATCTCATTAAATAAAGTTAATCCAAATCACAGTGAACACGGCAACCATATGGTAAAGTAATACTGTAGTAGACCAAGATCAGTTACCACTATCATACATCCGGATCGAGTTTGAATATAATCAAATAAATCGTGAACCTCTTTATAAATGTAAGTATCATGTGTGTATCAATAACTACTATATAAAATGCAAATTCTGACCAGACGCCGCGGTATTAAATGCGAGAGTTGTTCCAAAGAAAATAGGGTGAGGTTACCCTAATCCTTACCCTTACCCCTTACCCCTAAACCGAACCAAACAAGTTAAGATGGATGTTATGTATTTTTCCTTCCACTTTCAAGTATAGATTATATAAATCCTTGCTGAAAGGCCCTAGAGAGTTATATACCAAACTGTTGTCCATGATGCAAGGTACAATACAAACTATATTATCCCAAACTGTCTCTACACGCAGTAAAGGGGTCAAAAGGGGACACTCCTTGCAAAAACTCAAGCAGACTTATCACTGCATTGTTAATCCTTTACGTTTGCCCAAAGAAAGAAGTTGATGAATCATTGAAGGCTATGGGGGGATATATATTTTACACACAACTCCTATTAGCTACAACAAATGCGATCAAATTTTAGGGAGTTTCAAATTATCCTAAGGTCATGGGATTACTTCAAAGTGTAGAGTTATAAGGAAAAAGAGGGCAACTGTTGCGATTCTCAGTCTTGTAAACGAACACCTTTACCGCTCATCATTGAAACACTCTTGGTCTGCTCACCTTTCACTATCTCATATTTGTGTATTTTGATTTTTAAATGTGTTTTCGCGATTTAGGTCAGGCTCTACAATTCGATTGCAAAAAAATCAGTAATTTTGTACTTCTTACAGTAAGATATTTGTTAAATGTTTGAATTTTACATAAAACAGAATAGATAGTGTTGTGTAACATAGTAGACTCTGATCTTTGTTATGGAAAAATCCTTGAGTCAGAGTGTATCAGCCGTGACCCTGCACTGTTAGACGAAATCTACCCCTGGCTTTACTTTATGCAGCAATATCGTTGTCCTTGATTTGCACGTGTACAGCTATTTGTACTTCGCCAACAGGTTTACACCGACGGGCTCGCTTCTTTGTACTCCACTCAAAACTATACATTGCATTGGTGATAAAACGTCTTTCTGATGGTTATGGATATGATCTGAGTTAATGATAAATAATGGAAATTGTAATAACAATTACTGGTACCGAAATCGTATTTCTTATATTGCGATTACTATTGCACATATTAGAAATAGTGTTGGTTATCAACATACAATATACAGAGTTTGACAGCTCATCCGAGAATTATTAGAACGTAAAGGACACATAGTTATTTCCAAGTGTATAACACACACGCATTGATATGTCCTTTAAGCTTCGATGCATTAAATAATCTCCAATTTCAACAAACTTTACTTTCAAAGTGGAGTAGAGTTTTGATTTCAGGTCTGGGATACCAAACAGTATTTCACAAGAATACAAAATGACTTAAACTCAAAACTATATGATTGTTATATCAAAGTCCAATCAAGTATGTGAAAGATACAGCCCGGTCATGAAATATTGATTAAAATGATTGAGCCCAAAATGTGACCTTGATCTTGGATCTATTTGCTTTGACTCTTTGTAAATAGACGTTGCTTCACCTACCGAGTTTGCTCCTGAGACTACATTGTCCATGTAAATGTCTCTTTTAAGTTGTTTGGCAATGTCTGAATCGTAGGAGTTCAAATGATAATCAATCGTTGCTCCTAAAAGAAAAGGACTAGAGATAACACCGAAAGGTACTCTGCAGAAGCGATACTCTTGTATATTTTCTGTATCTATTGAAGGATTGTATGATTCTTTTAGCCACAAAAATCGACTCACGTCTCTTTGATTTGGTTGCAGGCTTATCTGAAGAAAAGCTTTCTCGATGTCAGCCAAAATCCCTATCTTGTGAAGTCTGAATCGGATAAGTGTTCCACAAAGATTGTTTAGCAACACAGGTCCCCTGTATAAACACTCGTTTAAGCTCTTGATGTCAGACTTTGTTTTTGCAGATGCATCATATACAATCCTCTATTTTGTTGTAGATCTGTCAGGTTTTATAACTGCATGATGAGGGATATAATGACAAACGCCATCACTATATGCCCCTTCCACCTTTTCAATGATGTTCTTTTCAAGCTGATCCTGGATGACTGCACCATACCTTTTCATGATATCTGGTTTTCCGTGAAGTTTATTTATCAGAGATTTCAGACGTCCGACAGCCATTGCGCGATTATCTGGAATTTCCAAAGGTTCGCTTTTCCACGGCCAAGTAACATGGCATCTCTCATCTTTGAATGCCAATGTTTCTCTGAAGTTTTCCATGGCCCTGTCATCATCTGAGCTTTGCAAGCTATCACAAATTCCAATGGATTCAAGCTTCCAAAAATCTTCTAGATCTGGCTTGCAAGGGAGAGATTCGTCAATACTGGTAAACACTTCAGTTTTTGTGATATTAGTTCCATATGTAAGGATCAACATGTTGATATCATTGACGTTTTCTTCTACTCTATTGCTCCTGCCCGTCAATATCCATCCAAGTTTTGATGACAGAAGGTAAAGACCTGGCTGAACTTCAATCTTGTGTCCAATGATGATGTCAAGATAATAGTCATTGCCGATTAAGAGATCAATCGTGTTCGTTTCAGTTTCTGTTGGAACTGTATCGGCAAGGCTAAGGTTTTCAGTTAGCGCATCAAAATTTCTCATATCGGATATATCATTAGGTTTCCTTTGTATGGTACCTGTAATGTTTGGCACACTATTTGCTGTGATTTTTTTTATCCTTTCTCCGTTTTTCAACGTTAAGCTGACACTTGTAGACGAAGTCTTTACTATCTTGGCCTTTTCACTTCCAAATGTCGCAAGACGGATTTCTTGCTCACTCTCTTTCTCAAGGTGAAGGTATTCAGCTAATCTTTTAGTGATGTAAGTCCGCTGAGATCCTGATTCTAATAAGATTCCCACTTCCTGTTCTCGTACACCAGTGGTGTTTTTCACTTTTGTGCGTGCGGTTTGCATCAGCACTGTCTCACAAAATGAAAGGAGAACATTTTCGTCTGCTACTGAATTTGAAACAGATATGCTTATGGCTTCGTCGGCCACGTTGGCACATTCCTTTAACACTTTTCTTTTGAACCTTTTGGGACACAAACTTCTATGGTGTACATTCATTTCATTGCAGTATACACACACTTTTCTACTTTTACACTCTTTTGATGTATGCCCGTCTTTTAAACATCTGTAACAACTACCTTTCAAACATTCTTTCCTTTCGTCAATGGTTTTGTATCGAGGACATTCATCACTCCAGTGAAATTTTGAACAATATCTACACTGTTCCTTATAACTTGGTGGAGATTTAACGTTGGCACTCATAATAAGGGCCTCAGCTGAACCCTTGTTTGTCGCTTTGTGATAACTGGATACTCCAGTTCTGTTTGTGTTTGACATGAAATTTCTCTGTAAGTTTCTCTGTCTGTTGAAATGGTTAAATGGATGGTCTACTGCTTTCACATTTTCTCGTCTCATTTTTTCTGCTTTTTTACACGCAAGCACATATTCTTTTAGTAGATCACGATGTTTGAGCACATTCCATTTGTTATCTGCTCCTTTCTGTATTTCAAGGTGACGAATTACATTGCAGGTAATTTTGACTTAATCACAAAAACAAAAATATCTTGATTGGTGTCCTGATTTAAAACTTCCAATTTCCTAACATGTTTGTCGACTGTGTCAATGAAACACCTCAAACTATTTACTGAATCATTAGCAGGCTTCATGTTAATTATCCTATTGTAATGAAGATCTATTGTTGCTTGTACATTTCCGAATCTGTCATTCAATATTTTGACCGCAGCACTGTAGTTTTCATTAGAAAGGGATAAACCTTCACCTGATAGTTTGTTTCTTAGATAGTTAAATTTGTCTATGTCACTGAGGCTTTCATTTTTATGAACAACATTTTCAAAGGATTGCCAAAATTCTACCCAGCACAGTTTATCATCACTGAAACAACTAATTTCTAGTTTAGGGAGTTTTACTGAAGTCTTCGGTTGTTTCGGACGATTAAACAGTAACTCCTGTTGCAATCCTATTTGTATTTTTAACATCTTCTGTAATATTCATTTGGCATTCTCTCATCTAGAGCATCCATTGTCGATTGTGTTTCTTCTTGATTTATCCTTTCATTCAAAACGTAGTTCCTGTTTCTTCAACTCAGAACAAAGAATCAAAGCAGAATTACAAAGTCGGGTAACGTCTACTAGTATAGTTTCTATAGTCACTCATTGCTGCACACACTTTTTCCGACTGATTTTCAAGTTTTGAAATGTAATTGTTTTCAGAACATATGGAAATGTTTGAGAGTGACTCGACTTTATCGAATTCAAACGAAGTTTCTCTAATAAATGAAGAAGCATTACTCACCTCCTTTTCAAGGATTTTGAAATATCGAGTCCTCACGCCTTTCAGATAATTTACATTTGTCATTATGTATAATCCTCTCCTCTAGAATTTCCTACACTTTATACTCCTGTTGCACGGAAAACCTTTTCACAAGTCTTTCACAATAAGCACTTACACTTTTCCTCGAAACTTCTGCAACCTCCTAACACTTCGAATACACTTTCCACTTTGATCATACACTTTCCACTTTAACCCTTTGAATTCCGCACATCGCGGGACCAAATAATGTGACAGACAGCAATTATTTTTACTTTCACTGCTTGCCACATCGGATTTTCTTTCAGGCTTTTAACAACAGATAAATGAAACACTTCTGTAATTTAACTTTTTACTGCTCAATCCACATATGTCCTTTAACTCAACGTAAAACCATTTTTTCTAGTCTAACTCTGCCTTTTATATTTATACCATGCTCTTTATATAGTCTAATTTTCCCGCCAAACAACCCACGTAAAAAGCATGAATTTCAAGTAATTTATGCTTTCCTAGTGAATTGTTTGTCATAAAGGAGCAATTATGAGCAAATAAGTAGCTAATAAGAAGCTCCTTATAGATGTATTTATTCACGTGGTATGCTTAATCAGGGCGGAACCTCGTGATTCTCGTGCAGTTTCCGTTTTAGCGGGTTTTGTATGAGATACACAAGTCTTCGCCATTCGAGGTCAAAACATTGTTGTGTCAGGACGTATTTTTTGCTGAATGTTTGCTCTGAGCAGATGGAAGCTAGTGACCCTGTGCCACGTGGGACTGATGAAACTTCTACTCGAGAGGATTCTTTTTCTCTAATGAGGACTTATTTAGAGAAACAATTTCACTCATTGAAGCGTGAGTTACGCGAGGAAGTACAGGCATCGTCAGAATCGTCATACAAAAGGTTCAAGGTTAGAAACGCTCATGACTTTAAATATAAAGGAAACAAAAGGCAACACGACTTTAATATTGAGATTCAGGAAGATTTAGATATTGCTGGTGATTTAGTTTGGAACGGGGACCAGGATAGGTCGCTTGACCAGTTGAAAACTGTTAAAAGTAAAATTGACAAGCATAACAAACTGATTAAGTTGGCCGATAGATCGGCGGGCGGTTGGGATACGGTTCAAGAATATTGTTCGGACGACCTATCTAGTCATTCTGAAGACGATAAGAAGATTCGCCGTGCAGAGAGCCACGCGTTGACCAAACGCAATAAGAAGAAATTTACACCTACAGCTACGGTCACGTCACAGGCTTACAATGACGGACAGGCTGCTTCTAATTGGTCTACTCCTGAGCGTAGTCAGCGTTCTTTTCGTCCCTTCCGAAGAAGAACAGTCCAGTGTTTTGCCTGTGGAGGCTGGGGACACTTCCTACCCGAATGCCCGAGGCTCGCGGACGCCCCTGGAGCAGGCGGAGCTGTCAGGTCAAACACCGGGTACAGACACCGAGTGCTCGAGACTGTGTTCCCAATTCAGGAGCAGCAGCAACAGCAACAGCAGCTGCAGTAGCAACAGTTACAGCCAGCAGTCGGCAAATAATGTACAAGATGAGTATTTTCAATGTGGTCTTTGTTTTGAGGATAATGTAAATCTCTCTATACTTCTATCTCATGAACAGTATTTTGAATTTCAAAGTGGCAAAACGGAAGATTTACCCAGTTCTACTGGAGTAAAAGGCAGGCCGAAACAGCATATTCGTTTTTGGGAAAATACTGTTAAGGCCCCAGTTTATGTCATTGAAATTCTGAAAAACGGTTTTAAGATACACTTTTTACAAACTCCTGAGAATTATTGTCTTAAAAACAATAGATCGGCTTTGGAGATTTTGTTTCACAGGCTATTGCCAATATACTCAAAGTTGGATCTGTTTTAGAAGTGCCTTTCGTGCCTTATATCGTTAGTCCTCTTTCAGTAGCCGTTAATAACAGTTCGGGTAAAAAGATACTTATTTTAGATCTTTCAGTTCTTAACCCTTAGCCTGCTGTTCGCGGCTACTATGATAATTCAAACAGCTTTGATCTAGATCAGACGCCTAGTTACTCGTCGTCTGATTTGGATCCAAGCTGTTTGACTCTCAGACAATTGGTTTACTAAATTTCAAGAAAATCGCACGTTATTTAAAAATGAAGCAGACGACATTTTCAGCAAACGACAATTTTAGTAGCAGGCGAAGGGTTAATAAGTTTTTATAGAAAGACCATTTTAAATTCGAAGATTGGAAAATCGCAAAGGAATACATATTAAAAGATGGGCACATGTTTAAATTTGACATTATTTCTGCATACCACCACATATATATTGCGCCGTCACATCATACTTTTCTTGGCTTTTCTTGAAGAGTAGACGGTACTCTGAAATACTTTGTTTTCACGGTTTTGCCGTTTGGAGTGTCCGTATCTCCATTTGTATTTACTAAGTGTGTTAGACCGTTAGTTAAATATGCCAGGCAAAATGGGGAACGTTTGGTTGTTTTCCTTGATGACGGATGGGGAGTTAACAGAGATTATGACACCACTTTAATAGACGCTATTTTGTCAAGGCCGTCCTATAAGACCCAGGATTTATTCTAAATCTCCAGAAATCGATTTTCGTTCCGACTCAAATTAAGGAATGCCTTGGGTTAGTTTGGTATTTAATTAATAATACTTTAAGTATTCCAGATAGGAGGGTTTCAAACGCGCTGGAAGTTGTACGTGAGTGTACAGATAAAATGCCCTTTTTGTACGTTATGTTGCTAGCTAAGTATACGGGTAAAAGCATGTCTTTGATGCCTGTTTTAGGAAATATTTGTAAACTCAAGACAAAGTTTCTTCACATGGCTATTGAATCTCGGACTAACTGGGAGTCCGTTGTAGATTTGAACACAGCCGAAGGTTCTGCTGATGAAGTAAATTTTTGGGCCAACAAACTTATTACCCAGCCAGTCAGGCAGTTGCTTCCGTTTGATAATTTTGAATCGGTAACTATTTTTTCCGATGCTAGTAGCGTAGCGTGTGGGGCTTTTATAGAGGGTAGGGTAGAAACTGTGTGCCATAGAAACTGGTCTGCTCTAGAAAAAAGCAGAGTTCTACATGGAGAGAAATAATGACTATTTTGTTTGTTGTCCAGAGTTTTATGCCCTTGTTATCAGGCAAGCATTGCGCTGGCTTACTGACAGTCAAAACAGTGTTAAGATCAATCTCTGCAGAATATAGCAACATAAATATTCGCTCTATTTCTTTACATATGGTTTGGATCCCGAGAGATCAAAATGAAAAGGCTGATTTGATTAGCAAATATGTAGATGTTGATGACTGAGGTGTGTCCATGATTTTTTCTTATTTTTTAACGACATGTAGTGCCCACATACATTGGATCGCTTTGCAAATTACTACAGTCACAAAATATCCAGATTTAATTATTTTTGCTGGGTTCCAGGTATTGAGTACGTAGTACGTAGATTCCTTTTCACTGAATTGGAGTGGTGAAAATAACTGGTTAGTGCCCCCAGTATCTATAGCTACTAGGGTGATTAACCATTTAGTTTCTTGCAAGGCTGC
>JAULCE010038779.1:0-13633 GCA_032359355.1 Macoma nasuta | reverse complement strand
TAGAATAAGCTTTTTCTGAAATTGAGGTCAAAGGTCAAAGGTCAAGAACAAGGTCAAATCGACTTGAAAATGGTATGCGACACTCAGTCATCCCAAGATGTACTCACATGCTAAATTTGGAATTCCAAGGTAAAATAATACAGGAGATATGCTCCAGACAAGTGTTTTTAGAAATTGAGGTCAAAGGTCAAGGACAAGGTCACGGCAGCTTGAAAATAGTATGCAACACTCCATCATCACAGGATGTACTAACAGCCACAACCAGCCTACCGAAGTTTGAGGTCCCTGGGTGCAAGCGTTCTCAAGTTATGGATCGGAAATTCTTTTTTAGCTGAAGATCACACTGACCTTGACCTTTGACTCATTGACCTCAAAATACATAGGATTCATCTGTTGGTCATGACCAACCAGCCTACTAAAGTTTGAGGTCCAAGGGTACAAGCATTCTCAGGTTATGGATAGGAAACATTACTGGGTTACTTTTTGTCGAGCCCTGTATGAGGGAGCTAGACAAAACCGTCCTAATGTCTGTTGAGTGTATTTGTGTGCGTCCAGGAAAACATTGGAAGATTTAAGGCTAGAGGGAGAAGCCTATTTCAATAGCAGCAGTAGAACAGGAGTTATCGTCCGGACAAGATGTGTGAAAGACAGACGGGCAACGGACAGACAGCAGACGGACAGACGGATGGACAGACAACTTTGACAAAAACAATATATCTCCCCATATAAATATGGGGGGAGTCATAAATATAATATATAATTTCTAAATATGTAAATCAATTATGACAATGTAAATCAATAATAAACATACATCAAATGTAAAATATAGGCATTTGTAAAAACAATGAACTCTTTGCACATTACTGGTTGATTGTGAAGACTGTTGTTTTATATTTGTAAAGAGTTAACAGTCTTCCAGACTTCTATTCGGTTTCCAAAAGAGGTGGCTGCTGACCTGAGCTCAAAACCATTTAACCCTTTACTCCATGCTAATTTAAGAATTATCCACAATGAGAGCATCTGATAAAAAAGAATATCCTTTGGAAAGAAAAAAGGCCAAAATTTGAATTTATTTTAATTATTGTGGTATATAGAGCATTTTTCATTATGAGAAAATGCTCCATTTTCTACAGTTTCCAAAGGTCATCTGCTGCAGAGGCTTCAAAATGGTTTTTATTGAGTAAAGGGCTAAACTCATATTAAAACCAGGATTAAAACAAATCATGGACTAAAGTCATGCAATTGAAAAGGACTAGGAGTTTATAACGACCATAAATAAGGTATCGTAGCAATTATCAATGCCACCTTGACCTTGATCTGACCTACTTTTGAAAAACTTTAACATTGGCAATAGCTTAAATTTGAACATTTTGACTTAGGGCTTTCATATTTGACATATATATTGCTTGTGACAAGACCTTTTGATTCAGTGTTGACCTGATGACCTTCACCTTGACATTTGACCTCATTTTGTTAAAAATTAAATGTAGCAATAATTTCATAATTGCATAACATCTCATACTTTGTTATTATTATCCTTGTGAGAAGCCCCTTTCATACAGGCCATTTCAGCCACCTTGACCTTATCCTCTGACCCACTTTTTACTAAACCTTGGTCAATGCTTTCAGAACCAAATGACTTGGGGCTTTCATATTGCTTGTGACAAGACCTTTCCATACAAACCATTGGTTTTGACCTGTTACCTTGACCTTGAACTTTGACCCACTTTTGTAAACAATTGCTATCATTCAAATTAAGCCCCAACAGGCGAGCTATGTTGTCTTCCGACAACTCTTGTTTTTTGTGGATTAGTCTAATAATAGCTTGTGGATGAAAGGGCTAACAATAACAGTGCTACACAGATTAAAACAGATAGAAGAACGTTTATAGCAAGGATATTTGCATAATAATATTAGAAGGCAGTGTGTTAATACCCAATAACTGTAACTGGTTATTACTATGGTATTCCAAAAAGATCTGATATTCTGTAGTATCTGTATCTAATTGCAGATTATAAAATGTTCAAATTGAAAAAAAAATCCCTTAGTAGAATAAATAGCCGTAACCCTTTCACTACCAAATCTAAAAGTGTCTGTGAAAGGGATCATCATTCGTTTAATGGCTACTTTTAGCTGTGGGCAATTATCGACGTAATTTTTTATTTACGGTGTCAACAGTTTGCATATTCTATTATAGTCTCGACTCTCAGGGTAAAGCTAAACTAAAGATAAGAACTGTATTCTATCTAGACATATAGATTGATTTGATAGGCAAAATTTATTTTTTTAAATATTCAACAAAGTTTTGCAGATAACTTGTTGTCTTTACTTTCCCGGAATAGCGAGAGTGATTTGCTGCTAGGTTTAAAGCCGTACAAGCAATGTCGAAAGTATTGAGAAATTGAAAGTAGAATCTGATGTAAAAATCGATATCTTATCAACAAGGAAACGTGTTGGTTCCGCAGAAATTAATACCCACTCCTTCCAAAGACGCAGAATTAATTTAAATAGCAGAAATGAATTATCTCCATTTTCTTTGCAAAATCGCAAAATATTTTGACAGCAGAAATACCCAGCTGAATGGTATGCTGTTGGAAAGTTTGTTTAAGCAAAGAAGCGCTCACCAGAGTAACAGATAAGCTATCTGGGGTAATTACCCAATTTGATTTATGATAAATCCCACAGATTTTAAATCAGGGTGAAACAAAAAGCAGTTATTTTTCAAAATGTGTTTAGGTTATAAAGCAACTAAATAATACCCAATTAAGTGAAACATCAGGGGTAAAGGCTGAATTTCATATATCGATCTGTAGCTCTGGCTCATGAATTATCACAGTTTTAGCTATGTCTACATGGGTAAGAAGAAAACAATGCTAACAATAAGCAACAACACAATAGTTACCATGTCTATCAAACTGTTTAAGTCCCCTGATGGTCCCATAACCACATCCCCTTTAATGTCGATTTCCATGGGCTGCCCCAGAGTACTGCTCCCCTCATCCTGCAGTTCTGCCTTGGATGAAATCATACTTGCCGAACTGTTAGACTGTATCAAACTCTGCGAAGAATCACTGGAATGACTACCTGAGCGATACACTGATCCCGCAGACTGTGATGTCTGGCTGCTTGTATCGTCAGATGTGCCCTCGTCCCGTGGTTGAGGTGGACCTCTCCTCTGCTGCGGCGGAGTTCTCACACCCAGCTGGCAGTAGGCCTCTCTTACATCTACAGGAATATCAGCAATCTTTTCAGGAAAGGCTGGCTCATCAAACGGAATAAAACCTTTCAGAAGGCAGTAGACCACCACACATATCCCCTTTTCCAACTTCGCCCCTCCCCGCCTAGATCTGTACGGACAGGCACTGATCACAGTGATATTGCTGTGCTGCTTCTGTAGTCCTGCTTGGTCCACTGCTGATTTCACATCTGCAAAGTCCTTCAGGGATAGAGGGTTGTTTAAAATCAGGTCACTTTTCATAACAAGGGCTGCCTCAGAACTAACAAAGTCATACCTTCTTTTATAGACAGAAAAACCCATGAAGGATTCCCAGTCTCCCTGATAGTTTAGTTTGCTGAGGACAACAAAAAGCGGCTCCAAGCGATGTCCCTTTTTGTACGCAGGAAAAGCCTCTACGCAGTCATCTCCCTCAGCAGCTGCAAGTGATCTACAAACATGCTGTAACAACAGCTGCAATATTTTATCATTGTTTTGCTCCAGGGCCCATGCTTTTGCCTCTTTAATATCCTCCTCTAATACTGTTTGATCAGAATTTAAAAATCGTTCTACTTGTTTAAGAGTGCCATGCTGAATTGCCTCCTTCAGGTTTGTAAAAATTGTATCGTCCCCTTCTTTATCTTTATCCTGGTTTATTGTTGAATCTAGCATCTGCTCTGTGAAAAAAATATACACTATTACTAATGAATCCGTGACTCTTTCCAGCAAGAAGTGATTGAATGCTTAGTATTGTACGGTGTTATCTTTAGGACACATAGATATCTTTTTATATTGTTCATTATGTCGTGCGCGCAACTTATAATCTCGAGCTCTCGATTTATTATGTAGAGCGCTCGGCTTACTATCTCAAGCGCCTGACTTATCAGTTCAGTGCTACAGTTGCTTATTAAATAGTTGTTATTCATTATATGTTCT
This sequence comes from Macoma nasuta, assembly GCA_032359355.1. Taxonomy (NCBI): domain Eukaryota; kingdom Metazoa; phylum Mollusca; class Bivalvia; order Cardiida; family Tellinidae; genus Macoma; species Macoma nasuta. Next base: position 9,483 of record JAULCE010038779.1, on the reverse strand, counting down.
TTTCAGAATGTGAGAAGTCAATGAAAAAACAAAAAACAAAAACAAGATCTTCATTTTTTAAGGCCGTCGATATTGACACGTAAAATACGTGTCAAATAAGGTACCCGCTATTGCCACGTAAACGTGAGCATCACTATATCTTGTAAAACACACCACGATTATGATATATAAGGACACCAATTATTGGACAAAAAAGGTATTGGTTTGTTAGAAATGTGCTAAAGTTACGTCTCATATTAGTAAGTGTTTATTAAGATCGTTCTTAAAGATTTTAAAAGCCAACATGCAGCGAGCAAAACGAGCAAATGTGGTTTTAAAATCATTAAGAGCGTTCTTAATAAAAGACTATCTGGTATAGTGTTTGTCCTACTTTTTAACAATACGCGAATTGGGGAAGAGCTTAGCTGGAACTTCGGCTTCAAAGCACCACTGGTTGATTTACTGGTGTGACGTGAAACCACATCCTGTTCCGTGTCCTCCGACAATTGTTGTGTCAACACGAGTAAAATTCATGTCAGACGATATTTCGGCTACATTTGCGAATTTTGAATTCTTGTGAAAAGGTCTTTAAATAGCTTGTGGAGGAAAGTGTTAAAAGTTTGTAAAATATTTATCCGCATGTTAAACAGCTCAAGTCTCGATGAGTTGCCTAGTATTTCGACATTTCTTAGTTTGACCATAAGGTCGCATACTGAGAAGGACAGATTACCTATTTTAACCAGTACCATGCCTCCAAAAATAGTTTACTTAATGTTCGTCTGCGTGATCTTTAAACATTGTTCAATTTTCTTCAATTTGGTAAAACTGTTGCCCTAGTTTCAAACAGCTTGGATCCGGATCAGACGCCGAGTAACTCGTCGTCTGGATTAGGTACAAGCTGGTTGACGATATCACATTGGTTGCTCTCGGAGTAAGGCCATGTTTTATGAGATATCATCATGATTTGAACAAACTTGGCAGAGGGTCACCTAAACACTTTTTCTTCCAAATATTATTCAAATCTGGACAGTGGTTCGGGAGAAGAAGATTTTTTTGTGTTTTATATAACCATATAAGGAAAACTAGCCACGCCCCTGGTGGCCATTTTTTTTTAGATATCATCATGATTTGAACAAACTTGGTAGAGGGTCACCTAAGCACTACTTCTACTAAATATTATTCAAATCTGGCCAGTGGTTTTTGAGAAGAATATCTTTTAAGTTTTTCACTTTGGTTACCTTAGCAACCAGAGTTCTTCATGGAATGGAACCATTTGAACAATTTTCATACGGGACTATCTAAGGGGCATCTATGCCAAGTGTGATCACTTTTGCATAAGCAGTTTCAGAAGAGAAGATGTTTAAGTAAATTGTTAACAACACACGACAAACGATGCCGGAAGCAGGATACTCTGACACTTTGTGTCAGGTGAGCTAAATAGTAGGGTAAACACTACATTACATTAAATTAGAATGCTAAATAGTTATTTTATAAAATAGTTAACTGAATGACACTGTTATGATATTTATTTTCCCATTGATATGCAACCAATACTTTACTAGAGGGTTGTTTTCATAGAAAACGGATGCCCCCCCACCCAACACTGCACTTCTACACATTGCAAGAAACATACACACAAAGTTTGAAATGAATCGGTGCAGTAGTATTCAAGTCATGCTGTGGACAAAATTTGAAAGAAAAAAACAACAAAGGGCAATAACTCAAATAACAAGAGATGTTTGTAAAACATTATGCCCCGCCCTTGTGAGCCATGTTGTTAGTATTTTTGGACAATTGAATGATATAGGCATGGAACGATCTGAAACCATTGACATTCACCTTTGTCCAACTGACCTCAAAATCAATAGGGTTCATCTGCTGGTCAGTACCAACCAGCCTACCAAGTTTGAGGTCCCTGGCCAAAAGCGATCTCAAGTTATTAATCGGAAACCGGTTTTTAGCTAAAGGTCACGCTGACATTGACCTTTGACCCACTGACCTCAAAATCAATAGGGTTCATCTGCTGGTCATGGCCAACAAGCCTACGCAGTTTGAGGTCATTGGGTCAAAGCATCCTCCAGTTATTGATCGGAAACCGTTTTCCAGCTAAAGGTCACACTGACCCTGACCTTTGACCCACTGACCTCAAAATCAATAGGGTTCATCTGCTGGTCATTTTTAATCAGTTTTTCAAGTTTGAGGTCCCTGGGTTTAAGTGTTCTCAAGTTATTGATCGGAAACCATTTGGTCTACAGACAGACCGACATACGACCGACCGACATGTGCAAATCAATATACCCCCCACTTCTTTCAGAAGGAGGGCAAATTAATTATGCTAGAGTGATGGACCTTGTGCACTGCACTTCTACACATTGCAAGCAACAAACACAGTAAGTTTGAAATGAATTGGTGCAGTAGTTTAAGTTATGCTCCGGACATAGTTTGAGAGAAAAAATCAACAAAGGGTATTTACTCAAAAATATGTATGCTACAGTTATGGCCCTTATGCACTGCACTTCCTCTCATCATGCTCATTCCATATATGAAGTTTCATTTCAATAGCAGCAGTAGAACAGGAGTTATCGTTTGGACAAAGTTTGAAAGAAAAAAACAACAAAGGGCAATAACTCAAAACATATTTATGCAAGAGGTATGACCCTTAAGCACTGTACTTCCTCTCATCATGCTCTTTCCATATATATGAAGTTTCATTTCAATAGCAGCAGTAGATCAGGAGAAATTTTTGGACAAAGTTGAAAGACAAAATCAACAAAGGGCAATAACTAAAAATATTTATGCAAGAGTTATGACCCTTATTCACTGCACTATCTCTCATCATGATGTTTCCATATATGAAGTTTCATTACAATAGCAGCAGAAGATCAGGAGTTATCGTCCAGACAAAGTTTGAAAGAAAAATCAACAAAGGGCAATAACTAAAAAAATATGTATGCTAGAGTTATGAGCCTTGTACACTGCATTTCCTCTTATCATTCTCTTTCGATAATATCATATATATTATATGAAGTTTCAATTTTTCATCAGATTTGGACTCTGTTTCAAGAAGCAAAGGACAATTTACACTGCTTTCACCATATATTTGGCTTGAAATGACGCCGAAATCAGTAGTCGCTGCATTTTTCAAAATTTCAAAACCTAGTTTGTCGTTACATTTTTGGCTGTCAACCGCTAAGGGCTGATCTGTGTTTTAATTGACCAGTTCCACAGACTTGTACAAATAAGGTTGTCACTATGTGGCTTCAAACAGGAACTGCTTGAATCTGCAGGTGCGCTGTTTTTTTTGTACTTTCCGTCGCGGCCAAAATATTGGCCAAATTCTGTTAAATTCCAATTTCAAACCATAGTAGATCTATTCTTTTTTATTTTGCAAAAAGTGATTAAATAAGTTTCAAAATGTTTTTTTTTTTTTGCATGAAATATGATGAACAAGTTAAAGGAGTATTGCAAACAATACAAAAGTCCCCTACCGGGCAGCACAACAGAGAAGCACGAGATTGTTTGAGCCCAATCTGTTACCTGACATTGGGAGAAGGCGTCTAGTTGCTGTGCATGACATTATCATCTTGCTATGGTATGTAAATGTGTTTAGTAATACCAAAATTTATGCAAGAATATGGAAGACACAACCCAGACGCGACAGAAAAGCCCTAGCCCAAACTCTGGCATTGACTTTGGGAGAGTAGGTGGCTGGGTGATGTGCATGACACACCATCTTACTATGTAAAATAATTGTGTGAGGTAATATCAAATTCCATTTAAACATAGGCAGATACAGCCCGGACGGGAAATAGTGGTACATGACACATTATCTTGCTATGGTAAATACTTTTGTAAAGTAATATTTAAATCCATTCAAGCATGTTGAAGCAACAGATCGTATACGAAACTGTGATTAAAATACTTGAGCCCAAAGTGTGACCTTGACCTTGGACAAAGGAGGCTGGGTGATATGCATGACACATCATCTTGCTATAGATAATTATTGTGTGAAGTAATATCAAAATCAAATCAAGCATGAGGAATATACAGCCCAGACACAAAATTGCCATTTAAATGTTTAAGTCCAAAATGTGACCTTGACCTTGGGCGTAGGAGGCTGGGTGATGCGCATGACACATCATCTTGTTATGGAGAATAATTGTGTGAAGTAATATCAAAATCCAATCAAGCATGTGGATGATAAGTCAGCCCGGACACAAACTCCGGATGGACAGACAGACGGACGTACGGACAGATGGAAGTACGGACGGACGGAATCGAGCAAACCTATAGTCCCCATACCATTACGTGGTAGGGGACTAAAACCTGTTCCATGACCTGAATTATTAGGTACAAATGTAAAACACATGGCATAAAACATGCAAAATATATAGAATCCTATGAAAATATGTCAAAATCTTGGATCTTAGGATTTAGACTTAATTTGGAGAAATCATGTATACAGAAAAGAAGAAATAAGCCAATTGTGTGCGTGTTAGAAATGATGCCTGGGGTGTGAAAATAGCAGTATGCAGGTATTTAAATTTCAGGAATGGGTTTCAGACCGATATTTATGTATTATTTTATGTCACATTTGGTGTTTTAAAAAGAAAAAAAGGAATTTGACCTAATTAAAAACACTTTTTGGGTTCAGTAATATTAGGGAGCCAGTACACAGTAAAAGGGAAAAACGCTGAAATGGCCAAATTCCTTAATTTAATGTATGTACCAAAATATTTTATTACAACATGTTTTCAACGATTTGGCCCAAAAATCATTACCTTTGTTTTGTTATTGTAATGCTCTGAATGATAAATGCGAATCTGAGGCTCATAGACTGCAGCCGCTGCAAAACTTCAAATTTTAGGGTAGGGTAAAAAGAAGCTGAAACAGCTACAACGAGAACTGTGTTACAGTAAGTGACAAATGCCCCAAGGTGTTGGTTTGACACTGAAATTCTTTTTGTACATGACACTCAGTCATCCAAAGATGTATTTACATACTGAATTTAGAATTCAATGGTCAAATAATACAGGAGATATGCTCAGAACAAGTTTTTTTCTGAAATTGAGGTCCAAGGTCAAGGACAAGGTCATAGCAATTTAAAAGTGACAGTCCATCATTCCAAGATGTTCTCACTCACTGAATTTGGAATTCCGAGGTCAAATAATGCAGGAGATACGCCTAGAATAAGCTTTTTCTGAAAGTGAGGTCAAAGGTCAATAACAAGGTCAAATCGACTTGAAAATGGTATGTGATACTCAGTCATCCCAAGATGTACTCAATTACTAAATTTGGAATTCCAAGGTCAAATAATACAGGAGATATGCTCCAGACGAGTGTTTTTAGAAATTGAGGTCGAAGGTCAAGGACAAGTTCAAGGCAACTTGAAAATAGTATGCAACACTCCATCATCCCAGCATGTACTAACAGCCACAACAGCCTGCCGAAGTTTGAGGTCCCTGGGTGCAAGCGTTCTCAGGTTATGGATTGAAAACTCTTTTTCAGCTGAAGATCACACTGACCTTGACCTTTGACCCAGTGACCTCAAAATAAACAGGGTTAATCTGTTGGTCATGACCAATCAGCCTATCAAAGTTTGAGGTCCCTGGGTACAAGCATTCTCAGGTTATGGAATGGAAACCGTTTTACAGCTAAAGGTAACACTAACCTTGACCTTTGACTGAATGACCTCAAAATCAATAGGGTTCAACTGCTGGTCATGACCAACAAGACTTTGAAGTTTGAAGTCCCTGGCTTAAGCCTTCTCAAGTTATTTATCGGAAACTGTTTTTCAGCTAAAGGTCACACTGACCTTAACCTTTGACTGACTGACCTCAAAATCACTAGGGTTCATTTGCCGGTCATGACCAACCAGTCTATTAAGTTTGAGGTGCCTGGGTCTAAGGCGTTTCAAGTTATTGACAGGAATACCCCACCCACCTTTAAGGCCTACTTATCCCCAGTAAGAGAGAATTTCTACTGTTCCTAGAGTATGCCTTGGATACATTTTCAAAAATTCAATTTCTTATAGATGGATACAATTTCTAAAACAAAAATAATTTGTTTTTATGTATCATTGTTTTCATTTTTATGTATCATTAAAGATTAAAATTGTACTCTTGCTTTGATTTTAGTGAAATTCTTGTTCATCACCTGAATACGTTTAAACATATCTGAATATGTTTTGGCATAGTATAATAACATGTTTGAACATGTTTGGTCCATACTTTTAATTTGGTTGTCAAACATGTCTGTACATGTTTAACCATGGTGCTATTTAATAGACATATTAAAACATGTTCAAACATTACCTTATTGTTGCCAGAGCATGATTTAATATAAAACAACATATTAAAACATGTTTGATCATGGTTCCACTATCTATCTGCATTACAGAGATTAAGAAATGCTTTTAAACATGTTTCAACATGGTAAATACTGAAATGTTTGAACATGTTTTGACCATGAGTGAATTTTAGTTATCAAACATGTTAGATCGTGTTGCTGTTTGATCACGTTTAACCATGGTGCCATTTAATGCACACATTTAAATATGTTCAAACATAACTAAAACATCGTCATATCATGGTTAAATATGTCCAATAAACATGGTAGAAAATGTTTTAAACATGAACAAACATGTTCTGATCATGAAAGTTTCGCTATGGTTAGTGAAACCGAGAGCCGAGATCTACTTCTTTTTTACTTAAACAAATCAACGATCATTTCTGAATCTGACCAATGCAAGGCTGCAGTCTAGACAAACTTTATTAATTATGGTGATTGTAAGGTCTGGTTCTGGTCTGAGTGGTAAGTTGCCCAATGACATTCACACAATAATTAAAATCAACAACAAATAATTAAGACTATCAGAGGTACATCAAAGTATGTAAGAAACATTTTTCTTTTTTAAATTTTACTCCATAGAAATCAGACTTTTGACCGCTGTAGCGGATGCACTTTGAAAACATTGTGTGAAATGGAGCACTTGGACTTGCAAATTTCCCACAATGTTCTCAAAACCATTCTCCTTTTGCTAAAATATTCATCACTTATGTCAGATGCTTTCCTTATGATAAGTCTAAAAAAGCACATTAATTAAACGGTTATTTTCTGGAGCTTCTTCCACAAACAGAATGTTGAGATGGGTCTGTAATTAAGTCACTCATAACAGAACAATTCTAATCACTGATAACAACAAACTGTTTGAAGGAGAAAGTAGATTTTAACATGTTAATTTATCTGAAACTTTGGAAAATAAGGTATCAGAAAACAAAATAACAATCTCAGCTAGACTTTGCAACAAAATAATAGCTTGCAAAATAATCCCAATTAAAATAATGCAATTAGTGAAAAAGAAGAGTGCAGAAACCAAAAGCCGCAGGGCTACAGATAATACACTGACCCAAAATGATCAAATCTTTACTGGCCTTCTAAACCCCGCTGTTGAAAAGACAATTCTAATGAATGGTCAAAACACAGGGCTTAGTTGACAAATATAAAAGTTGATCAAATATTTTTGATTTATGTTTGCTTACCTTAAGCCCTGTTATTTGAGGCATGCATAAACATGGCTAGCTATATATAGTTGTAGGATATATATGTCTAAGACCAAGCTGCAAGTATGTGTGATCACAATAGGTCAAATCTAAAACCATTGGTCGAAAAATATTGAGGTTCCTAACACAAATGTTACCACTGTGTATCCTTCATGCTGTAATGGACAAGATAAACTGTCCCGGTAAGCAGCTGTTAGTTTATCTATATACTTATGCTAACATTACATTATTATAATTTTATGCCCCCTCATATCATACAGAATCTGCAACAATGCTCAATTTTATTTTATTTCATATTTAGGTAGAATCGGATCAATGTATTTTTAATAGATTGAATTAATAGTGACAGCAAAATGATTGGTTGAGTATCAATTTAAATGTTGCTGACCATCGCAAAGATTGATTGATTTACCATTAAACATTTGCATAAACAAATATTTACCAACTTGGTAAACAGTGTAGACCTAGATATTAATCAGCCCCATAAGAAGCTTCTGATCTGGGTCTATATTGTTTGCCTGTTTGGCCTACACTTTCCTCATCTGCTTTGAATATTGCTTTATCTGCATGATAAATATAATCAAATTGTTGATCTACATTCCAAGTAGGGTGGGAGATTTGATATTAATATATAAGAAGTGAAGGGTCAACTAATTACAGGATTGTTTGTGTTTTTCTAAACATAAACATTAATTCTATCTTGAAATAAAATCAACATAGTATTATCATCTAACTTGTCTATTCTGGCCTATTAATAGTTTTTAAGAGAGTAAATAAAGTCTATATAGATACTTATTGGAATATCACAGTTATACAAACGAATAAAGTCTAAACAAATGTTCTCCTTATTGCTCAGATCTATAATTAATCATTTTACTATACAGTACATTGTGCAAAATGCAAGGTACAATCTATTGATTTTCCATTACATGATAATGAGGCAGGCCATCACTAATAATTAATGTAAATCACAATTTCGCACAAAAATGCTTGAGCAAACTGTCTGTAGAACCATAAATGAACTATGGCCTAACTCTAGAGTTCGTATTAGGAGGATCAAATTTGTTCAATATCAATAACTTTTGAAAACCGTCCGCAAACAGATCAGATTCAGCTAAACTTGAGGCCTGATCCAGGTTAAAACTATCTGATCTTACTTTCTGCAAAGAGCATCAAAAGAAAATACCCCTTTTCCTGAATTATTTGATATAATTTAACACACAAAAATTGTATAGTATAAGTGGCTTAACTCTTTCGCTGCCAATATCGCCAAATGGAACAATTGCAAAACGTGCAGTCCCAGATCAGCCGCCCCTTTTCCAAGGCGGCGTCTGATCAGGGTCTTCACTGTTCGCTAAATAAATACAGTCGAACTTCGTTGGCTCGAAGTTGCAGGAACTATTTTGATACCCCTTAATTCCCGGAAGTTCAAATGAAATTCGAACTTCCGGTAATTAAGGATTATCAAAATAGTTTCTGCAACTAAGATAATTATGTGCTTTCACAAAAAACCTTTATGTTTTGGTCCATAAAAAGTTATTTCGACAAGCATATATCCGAGCCAACCGAGCTCGACCTATCGATGTTCGACTGTAAGTCTAATTTTAGAGATATCTTTTATTTATCTCTTTTCTTTTCGTAAAAACATTTAATCTGAAACATGTGGCAGCCGACACTTTTAAATTTGGCAGCGAAAGAGTTAATACTGACTACAAACTACTTGGTATCCAAATTCTAGTTATGAATAGTAGACACCTGCAATATAGTTTACATCATGATACCAGAGAACCAGATAACATGCATATTTCATATTGATGGCTTGGTGCAAAACTTTTGTAACTCCTTCACAAATGTTTTTGTCATTAATCTAGGGATGTTACAGGTTACTAAAACCGTAACCGGTTAATCGGAAGCCGTAACCGAAAGGTTAACCGGTTAACCT
>JAULCE010038668.1:0-13634 GCA_032359355.1 Macoma nasuta | reverse complement strand
ATCGTTTATATTTAATTTTCACATTTAATAATGCAATATTAACATATTTGTGTAACCTTATTGCTTGTTTGTATTCCATATGTTTTATTTAATGCATTCAAGGAAATGAAGAATGATGCAGGCAAAATGAATTCTATATATATATTTATCAACGTTACATCCTCTGGTACAAGTCCTGTGCACACATTTTATTATATATCCAAGTCCCATTTCCACCTTTAAATTTATATATAAATGGGTCGACATAAAGCTTCCGTCGGATTCATAGGATACTGAATAAGAAGTATATCTATATGTATATGTATGTATTCATAAATACTAATGTGATGGTGTAAAATCAAATATAGCATCGAAAACGATTCTTGTTGGGTTTTTTCGAAATATGAAAGTAAGGGGAACTGTTTTTGTGTCTAATAAACTTTGAATACTTTTCGTTAATAAACTTAAGTTTAAACAATTTTCGTTTGAACTAACCCCGAGCCTCGAAACGTATTCACAAAGCAAATAACTATGTTTATGTTCATATTCTGGTTTTGATTGAATCATGAATTCGAATTAATCGAGTTCGTGATAGCAAGAGTCGAATAGAGCTATTTGAACATTCGTATGAGACATCGATGTAATTACTATACACCTCGGAGAGAATTGTCGTCATCACCATTTATATGCTTGAAACTGTCATTGTTAATATGGTGCCAAATGAGACAATTAGTTACTCGTTATCTCAACTGGACCTACACTGCTCTCAAACAAATCACCGAGCATGTAGAAGGTTAAGCACAAATATAATTTGAAATCAATAGCATGTTCACAATGCTCCTCTTCATCTTGGTTAAAGAACTTCCAGAGTGACAGAGCAATTACATGTAATACACGCTTGGGTCCGATAATTGATATCAGATTGCTGCGGTTTTCGGAGATCAAAAGATAATTATTTCACATTTAGCGTTCTTAGTCTTTGCCGTTTGCAACATACTGTCATCTGCCTAAACTACTCTTGATTATGTCTGTTTGTTTATTAACTTCATAAGTAGGATGTCAAACAGCCTGGATTTCGATGCGAGTTAAATGTTTGCGAAAATATCACAAAATCGTGCCATAAAAGAGAGAGAATTATTCAACAAAAATTAACGTGACGTCATATATTTGATTTGGAAAATGGTTAACTTCATGACTTTGATGATTTGGTTTGGAAAATGGCTAATTGTGTTCATTCCTTTCTATAAATTACTATTTATCATTTTATGTTGACTCCATCTGTGAAGATACTTCTAAGCGTTAACCATATGTTTTAAACTATTATAAAGTTGGGATTTTGGGCAACTTATCACATTAATTACATTAATCCGAGCTCTTCCAGACTCTTAATAAAGTCAGTCAGTTTACAGCGAATGCGTTTGCGGAGCTGAACAAAATGTCAGTTCCTCCTTCAATGATAGCATTGCTTTTACCGAAGAAAAGTGACGTCTTTTGGAATTGGTCTCGCTGAAAATTGTTTATATGTATTTTGCCTCTAAATTGTCGAGTGCGTATACTTGTCCAAGCTAGATATCTTTAATTATATTACGCACGCAATATGAATAGTCAAACCACTTTGATTCTGGTGTCTGATAAAATGTGTATCAGTTCTATGTTGTCAAAGAAAAACTAACGCTAGTAACACGTGTATACAAAATTGTCGTACCTCCACGAAATCATTGTCACCGTTTTAATAGTCTATTCAACACCCTTCATTTCAAGAACCGTTTTAAGAAATCATTTCCTAGAGTAAAGGCAAATCTAGTTGGGCTAATCTTTGTATGATAATGCGTCACACACGTTTGCTTGACAGATTGTTACGGTTTAACATTAGATATATTATGTACCCTGAAGGATTATAAGCTTTTTAACAAACAGTAAAAGTTGCTAAACAGGTGCTTGTTCAAATTCATGTTCAATCAATGTAACTAATATCATAAATTGCTGCATTGATTAGCATTAGATCAAGTACAATCGGACTTTTCGTTAAAGCGAGAGTATAAAACGATTTTAAAAAAGAAATGAAATTTCGCGACCATAGACACCGTATTTTCGCGTTCGTAATCATGAAAGCTAGTCAGGCGCATAGACAATACGTTGAATAGACTTTAGTAAGCGCCCGACTTTGGCCAATGTTGAGTTTCCGCTCGAAAAAAGTAGGTCAAGCATTTTATTTATTAGCGTATTTTAGGTTCGTTGTCGATGATTTTGATGCCGCATTTACTCACTTCGCTCGCTTGATTTTCACATTAAAAATAATTGAGAACGAACTTTGCAGACACAAATAATTAATAATTAGCTACCTGCATTTAATAAGCAACTGCGGGTAATCATATTACGGATCATTTTAAGATAATATCGTGTTTTTGTAGCATGACTAGTGATAACTGAGATAGCAGAATATTTGAAAACATCATTTCTTTCACAGTGCTTCATCTACTATATCTATTTACTGTACATAGAATGATCAAAACTATCAAATGCTACATGTTGCGCTTTATAAATCGCTTGGTGCGGTTTTAAAACCGCATCATCTGGTTTCCGAGAGTTTTGAACCGTTTGGTATGCCTTAACAATCCGCAACGAATCGGAGTAAAAACGCAAATTTGTAAGTTTCAGTACTATAGCATCCTTGTGATTTGTAGATGCAGACATCGTCCTATACAGACTTAATGTCTTAATTCTTTTCATGAAATACATTCTGAACGTTTTGAGTAATCAGCATTATGTTACATGAAAGTAAGATATATACGTAATATCCTATTTATATCTTAAATAGTAAATTTTAGTTAAATATTTTAATCTTACTTCCTTTAGACCTAGTAAATTGTAAAAGCAGTTTGGTGGCTACTTGGACCTTTGAATAGGATGCGTCGTGGAAAGTCACTCTGAAATTTCAAACAGCGTAGACCGGGGTCTTCATAATTTAATATTATACGCAAAATCGCTATGAACCTTAAATTGTCACCAAACGCCCAGAATTGCGTTGAAAGCACATTATGTGATTTGGTTATACACATTTTGAGATATCCCCTGTGTACCTTTTTTTTTAAAAACGCAGGGTAACTACTGTCTTCAAAATATTAGGCACTGCATCTATTTTCTAAAGATATTAAAAGTTTTGACAACGAACTTTTCAAACTTTGACTTTGCATATTCATGCATATTCAGAAAGTATGCACTTATTCTATAACAGATAATACAAACTTAACCGAAGCATAACGCACGCGTCTCTGGACATGAATTCGACCAAAAGGAAGAAATACTAATTGAAAACGTGACATTGCAATCACCAGTCAGCTTTTGACAAATCAATTGTTTTTTGTGTTCTTCGCGACAGATTGTGGTCAAAAGTAATTAAAATGTTATAGAACGTTAGAGTGACAACTTTTAATATAAGAATTTTGAACAATGTATATTCTATTTGTACCGTTTACCTAAACATGGGCAAAGCTATAGGCAGATCGGAACACACTCGGCTTCGAAATCTTGATTAATGCGTTTGCAGAGGTCATCACACATTTGAATAACACCTACAAATGTTGAATCCTCCAAAGAAGCGCCTCTTGGCGTTTCTGTGGCAGCTATAGCAATAATTGTAGTGCTCCTAACGAGTATATTTAAAAACAGTTCAAAAATAGCATACTCCTTTTTGACTGAATATTCACCCTTTGCATTACTCCTTACTTGATTATCTATCCAAAATATAATATCAGATAATGGTTAAACGTGGTTTTGTAGGCACTATATCAGTTATTTTCTTACCTTTTATTTATCGTTTTCGACAATTTTATGTTCTGCTCCATATAAAAGAACTTATGATGTTCTTGTTTCTGTTCTGACTATGGCTTGTTTATTAATCCTATAAAGCTTAAACCAAATTACAATTTCCAATAATCGCTATGTGTATTTTCAAGTATGTGAATGGTTTGTCCTAAATATATAAACTGATTTTCCATTGCTATTGATACTCATTACTAAATATATCATCCACGGGTGCCTTTCTAGAGACAAGCAGAAAATTTATATTTTCCGCAATATAAGTTCTAAGTTTGCATCATGGAGAATATATCCACATAGGTCCAATATGATTATTAAAGGCTTAATATACAGACGTAATAAACAAAAACTTTCGGGGACTATTTGACTATCACTTAACACTGTAAACCGTACCGTATGAGGACAAAGCTTTTCTTAGACTGTTGACTAAAATCAGTTTTTTTTGCTGTTATAATTCTAAAATCTAAAAAAGCTACCATATATTAATGTGTGTAAATTTATTGGAATATATTATGTAGACCTTGATCAGTAGAAGTATAATAAATGTCTATAAGATTTGACCAAATTCTTACAGTCATTACGGTTGAAAATCATAAACACTTCTAAGATCAGGATCGTTTTATCATACTACCTTGTGAAATGACTAGGATTTAGTCATAAAAGTAATATAATTATGCAATATCTGTTTATAATCAAAACATGTTGTTGCAGATGTGATATGATATTTCATGGATATATGACCGTGTTCACATATTGATTTGAACCATAACGTGATACTTCCTTTATCGAGCATAAGTTATAACAGTTTCCAATAAATAACTACGTAATGTGACAAATCAATCAATTGGGTTTGTAAAGCCCGAAAATGTTAAACACGTTCAAAAACGAAAGACCACTTTAACCAATAACGTTATTATCTTTCAACCGATATTGTTATACCGTCAAACGACAATATAACACCAAAAAGCTGAATGGTAATTATAATAATAAAACTTTTACACCAGTATACGTTCAATAATAAAATAAAAATAATAAATATGTTATCGGTTTTTTTTCTTTGATAACAATAAGTATTATTGTTTAGTTAAATACGTCATCTGCTTATATGCTACAACTTATATACAATTAATTTGTTTTCGCCAAGTCTTAATGGAAACTTTAAGCCGAAAGTGAACTTGATTGAATCAAGATCAGACGATGTATCATTGGACGTTTTCCTCATCATGATCATCATGCCCATGACACCTAGCCGTTTATATCGTTCAGTGCACACACAATTAGTGAAACGTCTCAGCTTAAACAAATAGTGACTGTGTTCAAATAGTGATTGTTAGTCTCTCTTAACAATTTTGAATATCAAACAGTTCTCCTTTACGAAATCATATCAAGAAATAATTTAATTGAAATTTGAAAAGTTTCCTAAGGTTTCATGTTATTTAACATTACATCTTAATAACAAAATAAGGTATTCTCTAAACATATTTATCTTAATATCTGGGAAAACCCATGTTTGAGCATACGCCCACAAACAGCTAGAAGGTTCTACTACTAAACCGTTAAAAGACTTGTCCGTTTCGAAATGTACTTAAAGGAATCAGCGTCTGACCTGAAACCAAAGTATTGGACATTTACACTGTTCGTTCACCAAAGATCATGTGAATACGATGACGATGCAACAAGAAATAGACGACAAATTAATCGCTGACGCGGCGTATGACCAGTGTATGCACCGGTTTGCCTAAAAAACTGTTGGTTTTGATGGGTGCCATCGCATAACCTAAACAGACATCGCTTTTGGAATTGCGGATGTACATAGTTTTATAACGATACGGTACAATAGAAGACAGGCTAATCTTTACTGCTAATGAAACTAAACAAAATGCCACTTATACTACGACTATTTTTCTGGCCATTATTGAAAATGTAATAACTGTAAGTATCAAACAGTTTCGAGCTAGACCAGACGCTGAAGCAGTCGGTGTAAGATCTGGTTCCTAGCTGTGTGTACAGGGTTAACAGTGCTCAGTTTCTAACTCGTTAAATGGTTAAGAAGAGCATTTCTGCTACTGTACCTTTTGTCGTAAACCGGCTCTTTTTAAACGTAAAACAACTTAAGCAGTACTAATGTCCTTATCTGCCGCCTGTCAGACCACTGAATGAAGAAAACAAGCCCTTGACAACTGTAATAACAACATTAATTAGTGTTTAAATGGCAATATCAAACTAGACATATGCCTTTATTAGTATCTGTGTCCTGATATCAAGATGTTATCAAATAACAAGAATGAAGCTAAAACAATGTAAAACTTCGACTTCATTTGTTTCACTCCATATATGACGTAACATGCTTGACTAAATTGATACAAAAATATCCGTTTACTAATATTTAAACTGAAATGCAGAAATCATTGAAAAGGTTCGACTGATTATTTAACACTATACAATTTCAAAAGTTGTTTTAATAAATTCTGAAGGGATCATACATTTACCTTTCTAGTTTTTAAAGCAGCTGTACTTTTAATAATTCCCGATATTTTTACAACCACAAACTTGAGACTGTACGAGACACGGATACATCTACTTCCGCCTATTTGTATTTTAAATAACTCAAAGCACATGAATCTGAATTTACTCAGCATGGCCACAATCAGACCCCCAGAGGAACGCCTATGTGAAAGATCAACTCTTTAATCATGTTCGGACCGAAACACAAATACCAGTAAGAACTGAACTAAGAGATATCTATTTTAGTTAAGGGTAACTTTTGTATTGCAAGAGTGGTCAATGAGATATGGCTGCATTTGAATTCAAAATTGTAGTATTGTTAAACGAAATGAATGGGTTTGTTCCGACTTTGCACACAAAACTTTAATCAAAAAGCTAGTATTGTCACCAGGTTGCTTGCATTGTGTGTTTCAAAGTAATACTATATAAATTGTTTGAGTAAATGTCATATGCTAAATTTCAATACCCAAGACGGGACATATTGTCAAAATTCGCATATAACCCTTGTCGCAGACTAGAGTATTGGGACGCGCAACGTTTGACCTCCAATAGGTTTGGTCATTGTTATAGCACATTTTTTGACAAAACATAGCAATTACCAAGGGCAAAATTCAAAATGAATTAAGTCATATAGTGTGGCGTTTGTCATACAGGGTCATTGGACAACATTGAATAAGTGTGAAAAGTTCATGTCAAAAGCTTTATTGTTAATTTGGGAAAAGTTTAGTATAACAAAACAATCACGTAAAAATATCTGTCTAGCGACACTTACCACGCTTGTTTATGGGTAAAGAGTTTTAGACTCAGAGGTATGTGTTTGCGTAGTAATTCTTATTCTTCAAATAGTCGAGTTTATAAAAGACAAAACACTAGATACTCTGTGTGTTGTCTTACCGAAGTCAAATCTATAGCAAACGCGGTTTTAATTCTATCTCATTTTTACAGCATCCAGTGATTTCCTGCGGATGATGGCCTGAGCAGATAAATAGTGCTGGTAATACCGACGTTAACGAATCGTCGTCGGTTTCGGGTGGTGCGGGAGGTCAAGGGTTCAATCCCATCGGCCTCGACAAACTATAACGTCGTAAAACTTGTTCTAGCGATCGTTGTTTCTACGCTCTGCATTTAAAAATAGTAATGCTAGGATTGGCTGGTCTAGTGTCAATATTTTATTATTAAAATTGTATGCAATTGTGCTTTATACACTTCGGCTTTTATCATATCCATTGGTCCAATATGATAGAAGTTATCATCATTAGCTAGGCATAATTAAGTATTAACAAGAACTGTGTCAAAGTAAGTGACAAATGCCCCAAAAGTGTTGTTTGACCATGAAATGCATTTTTAGGTCAAATGTAAATGTCAAGGTCACTACAACTTGAAAATGGTTAGCGACACTCCGCCGCCATATGCTCCGGACAAGCGTTTTTCTATAAGTGACATCAAAGGTCAATGACAATGTCATGATAACCTAAAAATGGAACCTGGCTATCCTCAATCGCAAGGTGTATTCACACACTAAACATGGTATTCCTAGTTCAAATACTATAGAATATATGCTTCAGACAAGCGTATTCTATACACGAGGTCATGGTTGAAGGTCAATGTCACAGCAACCTGAAATTATGAAACGCGACACTTCATCATCCCAAGATTGACTCACACACCAAAGTTGTTATCCCTAGAAAATTTGGTATATGAAATATGCTCCGGATAAGCTTTTTTCTATAAATGACGTCAAAGTTCAAGGTCAAGATCACAGCGACCTGAAAATGGTTCGAGACACTCCGCCATCCCAAGATGTACTCCCACACTACAAATTGGGTATTCTTAACTGATGTGGCATAGGAGAAAAGCTCCGGACAAGCAGGACAAGCACAGGCATATAAACATACACTCATACACGGACGTATTTACACACACGCATGGTGCGATGGGCGATTACTGTATGCTCCCAAATAAATTTGGGGCATAAAACCGAACTTGTTAATGAAAGAAATATCAGAGACCAAACTATAAAAGAAGAAACGAAACGTAACTAATACCAATTCCTATAATAAAAGAATAACAAACAGAAAAAGAATAAACGATACGTTACAAAACCTATTTACTATTGAGGCATGCGGTTCTTAATGAGTATTTCTTTTTCTATGAATATTTCTTCTTTTTTATAATAATAAACTATACTTATTGATACTAGGTTCCTATTTTCCCTTCAAAAATACTGTTAAATAAAAGATAAAGCATATTTAGATCCCATAGCGTTCTCCAATGGCTATGACGCTATAATATCCCGTACGTAATTTCACATAATAGTATTTTCTATAAAACCATTCATCTTAAGCTAAAAGCAACGCGATGGTATCATATAATTACAGAAAATGGTTATTTATGAGCTATTACAGGCATGAGAAAGGGAAAATAAATACCATAAAATTTCAAAAGTAACTCGGGAATTTATCAATGCTACCTTGGTCTTCCAAATAATAATACCGTTTTATAAAACTAGCTTGGACGTAAATCATAATGTTATTGTCTAAACTCTAAGCGCCCAAATAAATATATAGGAGCGGCGATCTGCTAAAAATAATAAATGATATTTGTATCATTGGTGCAGTTAGCAAAAGTACTGAAGCAACAGACACGACATTTGTTTTTGTGTTAAGAGAATCTTTTTATCATGAATAGTCAGGAATATTGCACGTACTAAGAAATGTACGTTTAAAGGGATTGACCGTGCGCCGAATGCGACGGAGTGGCAATTCATTCTACAGAAGAGATAGTCGTAATCAAAAAACGCCGTCAAATTATTTCTTCTAACTTTTTCATTTGATTCCATTTCAATTGATTGAAGAGTATCACAGGTATTCTATAGGAACATGCAACTTTTTGAGATATGCGATTTTACAAGGAAAAGTGATATTCAAACGAGAGAAACAATAGCAAATTTTGCTCTCATTGTATCATCTTGAACAATAAAATATCTGAAAGCCGCCATTACAATAATACCTCGATTTAAATTACAATGAACTGCATTCTTTGCACAGCAAGAATATATTACTCGACAGAAATCGTCTTAAAATGAATCAAATCTTACGGACAGGATGCTCTAAAAACTGTCGTTAAACGTCACTTACATATTTTTAAACACGCTACAAGAGGCACCTCAAACGAGCATAAAGCTTCGGTATACTCAGAAATCTACCTGTGCCAAAGGGAACAGGTCGGGCAATGAGCTTTTTCTCCGGGCGTCGCAAAATGACTGAAATACTGTCGAAGCGACTTTAAACCCAACAAAACCTACTCCGAAATCGAGACTAACCAAAGACGTCATGTTTACGTTCTGTGTTTATCTTGTTCACTCTTACAAAATGTGTTTCTTTGTGTTTATATTGTTTATGTCTTCCAGCATACAGTTTTGATACGGGTATGCTGGAAATTACTAAATGAAAATATTCCTGTTGTTCATTTTGCAAGAATGAAGAATGTATATATTGATAGGTGTTTACGATAAAGTGATGTTTTTTGGCCGTTATTTTCAAAGCTGCCTGATTTTGGTGCCACGACTAAACAAATGTCTTTAATAAAGCATTTGGTGGACAGTGCACAATGCTATCTAAATGCACAATATGTGGGATCGGATAAATTAACAGAAAACGTAGTGTAGACGCTAATCAGACTACTATATGCTGGTAAAATACTTCCGCTGATGCGACAAGTACGTACCTTTGGCAATGCTTATCCCCCTCAGACATGTGAGATACATAATTATATATATAATATTGTTATAGACGTAAACGTTAACTCAAGAGTACTCGCGCACTGTATGCCTAGAAATAAACGGTAAACGACTCCACGATGTATTCAAGTGCGTTAACCATATCACAAACTCGAAGAATACAGAATTTATGATCCAGCCTATAAGAATACCAGCTTATACTGACAGAAACATCAACTCACAAATAAATAAATTTGATCATCCATGTACGCATTAATCAAGCAATAAATAGTTTAGCTCTATAAAATCAATGTGATATGCCAATTTATGTGATTCAAAAAGTCGATAATGTAACTGTCAAACGGTTGATGCGAGTTCAGAAGCCGATTAACTATGTGATTAATTGAGTTCCAAACCATATATTGTGTAAGGGATAGACCACGAGTGTCAGTGTATATATCAAATATACACGTGCACGAGCGGTCTATCCGTCTTATACCAAGCGGCCCGAGGCGACCAGATTTACTGAGCATGGTATAAAATACTGAGCGTGGTATATAAATATATGCTCTTATACTAAATATAAACGGGCCCAATATTGCGCTGTCATTGGTGGAAACGAGGGGTGCATGGTATAATGACATCTCCCAAAAGTGGTTATCGATTTATTGAAAGAGGGAAAGCTATACTCTGATATTCCATTAAATGTTATAAGCCTGTAGCAAACTCCAAAAGTGGTTTTTGCTCGTGCGTTTGTACGACGAGGAGATGGAGGGATCATACGAGCGATCTGATCAAATCGTAAACTCAAACTAAGCACATTATATGTCTTCTATAGCAAATGACACTTTATTGCTTTAATGATATACACTGAGATGATGTTCTAACAAGACCTTTAATTTGTCGGTTGTTTTACCGCCATTTATTCATTAAATAAGTTGAAACTTGGAATATACATACGTAAATATGTTGTTCATATTTATATGAAATTTCATGCCAGTCAGATTTCTTTAAAATATAACACATGAAAATAAATGACTCTACTATCAAAATAAAATTGAAATTCGCAAAATGGCGACCATGAGAATAAAATGAAATATTTTATCACAACGAAAAAGTCAATCAAACATTGGATAAGTCAATAATTGATATTGAGTGTGACCACTTCTGCCTTGTCACATTTTACACCATATTCTCATTAACATTATGTACTTTTTAAATAGCCTGTTTTGCTAATTCGTCGGCACCTAAACGAGCACACGATGCATCCCACGTACGGTTTCGGTCAGTGACGGTACTTTTCGAAAAGGAGGTAAAGATCATCCATAAAAATAATGTATTACGTTGTTTTATTCATACAATTCATTTTAATAAGTTATTGGATATAAAAGATTTTCAAACATGCTAAAGTTACGCTGAAGTGCAATTATATATATTCATATATACAGCACATAGCTGTCAGCGGGAACGGCCTGCTATGAACATGCAATTTGCGCGTGCGTTTTATTCATTATCAAGGTGCGACATAACAATATTTATGAATGTTAGATGTTTTTGATATCCGGCTCCCGCATAAGAACACCGCAATGACCTCGAATATTGATTTTTTTAGAGGTCTAGTAAGAACATCCTCTCAGTGTATCTGATTTACTTCGAACTGAACTTGCGTTGTGTTGTTGCAAGGCTCGTATAAATGAACGTTGTCGGTTTTAAAACAGGAGACGCAATACTCATAATTATCTCTCAAATAATGGCAACATTTTGAGCCGCTCTCATTGAAGCTCAATATCGTTTATTAATGCGAACCATCATTATCGTCTTCATTATTTTGTCTAAGGGTGAAACAAAACACTTCCTGGTACATTTAACAAACACGCATATGTGGCGATTTATGACAATTATGATAATAATGCTGACCGTACACTACAGGGAATAAACTCCGAGAACATACACCTTAAGGCTTCAAGTGCAAAATTTGCATTTTTTATGTTTTACTGAAATCGTGCACACAGTTTGAAGTTGACATTTGAGTTTGAGAACTAAATAACCGGGACCAATTTTGAGACATTTTTCAGAGATTTTTTTTAATCTATACTATTTACTTCTAGTTAAAGGTCAGGCATTCGTTCGTCAATAACTTAAACAGGAGTAGCCGAAATGTTGAGATTATTGTACAACTAGGAAACAGTTCAATCCTTTACAGTATTAACGTAATAGGAATGTAGAATGACTAAGCATAACCTAGTAGCTTTGTGTATTTCGACATCTTGCTACTCAATACTGGTACAATAGAGAGAGAAACTACATGGGTTGTTATTATACAGTTTATTTTCAGGGTATATATTACAATTATTCCCGGATGAGAAAAAAATGACATGATGGTACCAGTCGGGAATAAATCGTCATATACCCTGGCAAGTAACTGTATACCGATTTTATTATACTGCAAAGGTTTCAATCGGGGTGTTTTCATATTATTTATTGAACTACATGCTTATTTTAATAAATCACATTTCCCAGAAGGCGTTCCATTATTGCACGTGTACCCGAGATGTGACATCAAAATAGTTTACGAGTTGTGTATATGACATGATGTTATAAGTCCAGCTATTTCCGGCAATATAAGCTTCTGGGAAAACAAAATTCACTCTGTCGAGTCATGCGAAATTCTTTTAAACCTCTTTTATGCCATGGATAACATTTAACATGTACTTGACGTATTGTATGAGCAGCAGAGTTGCGTAAAATCCAAAGAACAGTGTTGAAGCAACATGTCGGCCATTTTGTTTTGGCGTGGAGTCTCAACGGGGAATAGTCATATACACGACTGCTCACATGGGTATATGACGTTATATACCCGGCCGATTGACGTTGCAGTATAATAATGCAATTTATATAGGTTCAATGAGGGTTTCAGATTACGGTAACGAACAATAATAGGATCTGGAACAAAACGCATGTGCTCATAACACGTGTCGTTGTTTCAGTATAATTATATCAAGTGTCTATACTTTTTCCACCAGGATCCTACAGATGCATATTTGTGATTGTATGCCATTAGCTCTATATTAAACGTAAATACAACTATATAGCGTTCATCGAAGCTAAATAGTTAAACAATGATTAGGTAGAAATGTATAGAGAATTGGTATATATTAATTATTAGGACGTCTATCACTATATACAATATTTTAATTGCTTGTTATAAATAGTGGCTGAAATTTTATTTCGATTGACGCTTATATATATATTTATATTGGATTTGGACATGCATGGAATAATCAAGACATCGAAAATTGATTATTTTGATTCAGCTATTTATACAAAGAGTATTTCATTTCTAAAATTGGACCAATAAAATAATGTTTCAGGCAAAATCGACACATTTAGGGGGTTTAAATCTTTATTAGATGTTATAATATACTGACACGAAAAAGAAAGTGTGCACTTGGTTAGAAGGTTTTTTTATATTTATAGAAACAAAATATTGTCAAATTTGGTATTAAAATGTGCAAAAATGTATTGGCTACACGATATTTTACTTTTAAGTGAAATTTGATAATTATCAGAACATTGTTTTACGTGTGAACAACGTAGGGGTGAAAAGTAAAAG
>JAULCE010038557.1:0-13636 GCA_032359355.1 Macoma nasuta | reverse complement strand
GTTTACAGTTTTCACCTTTTCACCCCAAAAATACATATTTCGCAAGCTTAGATTTTTCTAGATTTTTTTTTGGTAATTAGGTACATATTGAAGAACACAAAAACTTAAAAATAATTTCTGTATGTTTTTTTTCCTTTATTTGCGTTTTTGGAGCCAGATGCACTCTACTAATATGTATTGCCATAAAGTGACTCTAGTCGAAAGGTAATTCGCAGGTCAATATTCGGTTTTACAGCCAATACCGGATCCTTAGTCTGCATCAAATATTTATTACTGGGCTGTTTTAGTCTGCATCAAATAATTACCACAAGTTATATTTCGAAACAAACGAAATGACCTGTTAACTGACTTGCAGGGTCACTTAGCCGGCATAGGTAACTTGATGACATTACACCGGTGTCAAATGGAAAAGAGCACACATACATCGCAGTATAGACGGTTACACCCTGTCGAAAATATGATGAATAGTCCATGAATATTTCATGAACTGAGTTTTTCAGTTCATGAACTATTCATGAACTATTTATCATATTTTCGATAGGGTAATCAGGTTCTACACGTTGAACGCGATTGGATCCAATTCGAATATTAAGTGTTATGTCTTCAACATTTACAGATAGTCAGAGACGCGGATACACCCTGGCTTGGAATATCCGAATGCGTTTTTTCCAAAGACGCCCGTCAATGGATGATAACAAAAGTTTATTACATTAAATGTTTAAACGATCTTCAAAACTGGACGATCTTATGCGAATTGCTGTACATGATTCACTTGGCCGTTTGCCTTATCGTGATCTAGCTCGATTCAACACAGCCCTGCGTAAATTTTAACGGTGCGAAATATAATAAATGTCTCTCTTTATGTAAATACTGTCCAATTTAGTCGTCTGAGTACTGGATATTATTACCAAAGACGTGATTATTATGTATGTCTGGCATGTGATAAGGACGAATATAGTAACTACACGTACGGAAACGAATTGAATTGGAACCAGAAAAGGGATCAAATTGGAACCGAGTCGGAGGCAACTCACTCTTATGACCGATTTCAGTGGGATATGAAACGTCTTGTACGATAGAACTAACCACATCGAAAGCGGCGCTGATCGGAGCAGAATTAAATCGTTAACCCGTTTGAGGCCAAACTAAAATGTATCTGCTGTAACTAATGGCAGAGAAGATAATATAATTATTGGCTTTTTCGATACTACAATCACGGGACTAATATTTGTTGCAACAAATGAAGTCTCAGATCAGACGCCGCCTTTTAAGGCGGCGTCTGATCTGGGATTGCACTATTTGCAACGGCGCATGTAGGCGACTATGGTTGTGAAAGGGTTATCCATACTGTAACAAAGGATAAACAACAACACTGAGCCTACATTTATGTATCCATCTACCAGATAATATAGGTTCATATATTTGCACTAGCTGATATTTGCCAAAGTTTCAATTGTCAATCCGATAAAGAAGCTTTGTAATCTGGACAGTGTAATTAATGCGCTTCCGTACAATAAAAGCAGATGTGTTCGTACAATAAAAGCAGATGTGTTGTATTCAAAATATTGGGCCATTAGAAATTGGCATGAGTAGCTTTATAAAGAAACGACTTTATCTGTAGAAAATATAAAAGTTGCTACATGATGGCGAATGTAGTTTAGAATGTTTTGCTCCTTTACCTAAAAATAGATTTATAACACAACCTGCTAACTCTTTCACCGCCGCAGTCGCCTAAATGCGCCATTGAAAATAGTGTAGTCCCAGATCTGACGCCGCCTTACAAGGCGGCTTCTGATCTAGGACTTCACTTTTTTTGCAGCAAATTTTAGTCCCGTATTAACAGTTCCGGAATATACAACACATATTTAATCGTCTCTGTGATTTTTTCCGCTAAAATATTTTTTCCTGAAAATAGTCCCAACCGACAATTTTAAATATGGCGCCGAAAGAGTTAAACCTTAGTTTTGAACTGATTCTTACACCATACCCCTTCACCCCTCTCGAAAATGGTCAGTCGGATTCCATTCGCATGTGATTCGGTTACGATTCCTGTTTTAATTGAAACAGCTGTAAATCAAACCATAAACGTCACAAGATCGGTCAATCAGACCACAGGCTCCTCTTTTTTACCTTTAGAACCCTTAAAGGGGCATACTTCAGTCAAAACCTTATATAGAGTTATATGACTCGTCCTGTGGCGTTCCAGTGCAATAACAGAGAGATGGCATTGTTTGCAAAGCGTTTCTTCACCGTTTCATCTTGTTTTCATGGCCGTCTTATATTCGTAGTCCAGATGTGGGGATGAACTGAACATTCTTGTAGGTCTTCGAAATTTCCCCGGATTTTTTGATAGAAGGATATGCTGGTACTCCAGACTTTCTGGCGACGGTATTCCAAGTTAGCACACATTTACAGGATGAGGTAAGGAGTAATTTTCTCGGAACAACATTGACATGTGGCTGTGTCTATCAGTCTATCATCTTTTTGGAGACCACAATGTTCAGTTCTGAGGCATAACATAGTTGTTTGTTCTCGCCTACTTAGCTAGTGAATATTGTCTTGTTTGGGGTTATAGCTTTCATGTTTGTTTTTTGTTTTGTTTTGCCAGTATGTCTTGGAGCTGCTTTGTAATAGGGGTTTTGCCTCACTCTATAAAACCAGAAGTTGATGTTGAAGGGAGTAGCTTCATTCCTTGGATAGTCTGTCCACAGCCTCATTCCCGGGTATGCCCACAGGTGCAACATGTGCTGGGATCCACGGAGAAACTCCATTGCTGTGTTGGAACAGGATAATAATGTTTTCCTGTAGCTATCTGACGGAGTTGTCAGTTGGTTCAAGTGATAGTGATTGGAGTGCAGAA
Organism: Macoma nasuta; assembly: GCA_032359355.1. NCBI lineage: Eukaryota > Metazoa > Mollusca > Bivalvia > Cardiida > Tellinidae > Macoma > Macoma nasuta. The sequence goes on along the minus strand of JAULCE010038557.1, from coordinate 10,776 downwards.
AGGGAATACGAGAGAAGGACAATGTTTTGCTGCTCTTTTGTCGATAAACGGAAAGTTCAGGTTTGATTATAGATGAAGTCAAACCTGTTTGGAGCGACAATCATGAAAAAAATTAATGACAGAATGATGGTCACTCAATGTAGAACAAAGAAAATGCAAAAAGTTCTGAAAGGCTCTGCAGCTGAATGACTATTGAAAACAATGTAGGAAATAGAGCATTTGTTCGTCACTAACAAATGCTCCATTTCCTACAATTCTGTCAGTATAATTCAAAATTGACATTTTCATTTTGCCTTGATTTTCATGTCTTTTATTATATTCGTTCCGTGTGCATTAGTCTTACATAGCTTGTGGATGAAATGGTTAAAGACCACAAGCGTCTCGTTTTTAGGTGCCTGCTTAATACTAGTATATAATACAGGTTTGGCTGTATAGTAATTTTTTAGTTGTAATGTTCGACCTGACAGACTTCAATGATGACAATGAAGAAACGGAAACAGCAAGTAAGGCAGAAGACTGAAATTGTAAGTATTGGTTTGTTTAAACCATCAAAGAGTCAGAAGGCAAGTCAGAAACCACTCTCAGACTCAATTTTCTGGTCATTTACTGCATGCACTCTCGGTTTTAATTTATTTTCTTGCCGGAACTCTTAGGTCTTGGATATGCGCGCTGCATTGACCAAGCATTCAATTTAAATGTATGTGGTCAGTGCAAGTCGCTCCAACGCACGTTTTTCCATCTACAGCTTGCCACAAGGTGCTTTCTTTCACAGAAGTTATTCGAAATAGCTCCAACAAGTATCTTCGTTTAAAAGTAAGTAGCTAAAATGTTCGAATTACTAATTTTGATGATTCTATTACATATTTCAGACGTAGATCGATATGTAATTTTGCTTTTTAAAGAAAAGTTGAAACACATAGGTTCCCTTGCAACAGTAATTAATTTCTTTATACAAAACGATAGACTGTGTAGCCGTATTCCATAGGAAAATGTGTTGTTTAAACGTGTTCACAGATTATCTGCTATGCTTATGGTTCCCGATATACAGGAATTTGCTTATCTAAAATTAAAGGATTGATTGGTTGGGTGAAAGTAAACTTAACATGTTTTCTTCGACTGTTATTTATACATGTCATCGGTTTTCTTCTATCAACACACATATGCCATTTTAATTTAAAACAAATGCCACATAAGTGCGTTTAGAAGAATATCGACGTTGTTTTCTCAAAATCCACGCAAATGCCAATTTGCCAAACCAGCAATATAGCAAATATATTGTGTAACTTAATTTAAACATAAGACCACTTTGGACTTAGTAATAAAATGCTTTTATCTCCTCATAAATAGGGTGCATATAAAGTTACTGGACAAGTTGCCATACCAACTAAACCATTGGACTGAAAAGTATGCATGTACAAGTGGATGCATTTAACATGACAAAGCCTTGTACAGTCAAACCTGTCTTCAGTGGTAATTAAATGAGGTATCTTAGCGGTTATTAAAGACAAATGTTTGCTTAATGCAGACAGAAAGTAATGCAAAACGCCTTTGTACAGTTTTATGTATTACTTTCATTCTGCATTGAGCCATCACCTGTCGTAAATACCACCAACACCTCATGTTTTGAGTGACCGCTTGAGACAGGGTTGACTATACTGATATAATTAGACATTGCGTATAAGATCGACATCAACCATCAGGTCCACTTTAATTGAATTCTCGAGCTGAGATCTCGCTCAATTTCAATTTTAAATATACCTTAGTTTTATTGCTACTGCACTTACATTTTACTGCATGTGGAAAAATCCTTTTTTACTGGAAATCATGACAGTGTAAAATAATCAGCTGAAACATTGTAGTAAGCTTTAGAAAATTTCTAACGTCAGATAATTCAACTAATTAAATGGTTCTCCAACGGCGACGGGCATCCAAAAAGCAAAACAAACTGTATTTGGGTCAGAGTTTAGTCACGCTTTAAGCATTACTTCGACTTAACCGAGTTCGATATAATGAGGTTTGACTGTAGCAACGTCGATTGATGTTGTCCGATATCATACTTAACGGCCTCTAAAAAGGAAGTGTTGGTATTTAAGACTTGTGTTTCGTTACATGATGCAGATTAAAAGTAAAAGAGCTCAAAAGAGCTTTCTAGATTACTTTTGTTATGCATTAAGCGTCCATCTGTCATTAATTTTAGCTATGATAACTTGTTTGAATGCCGATCAAGACAGGTTGTACTGCAAATGTATTGTTTGGCGGGTCATCGGTCAAGGCAATGGCCGACAAATCGGGTCACGATAAATGCATCTTACAATATTCGCTTTATTGTATAGTTGATAGCAAGAGCCCATGTTTATGAAACGACTGTGTAGCAATGCAAGAAATATAATCGGATTGCTGAGACTGTGGTATATGACAGCGAGCCTAGTTTATGGTACAATATGTTTAAAGTTGCCAAAAGCCTTAAGAAGTTTGTCTGGATATGTAGACACAAACAATGAAACCCAAAACTGTATGAACCTTGCAATAGAACATGCTCCTATGAAAGCTTAGACTTGACCAGGATAAAATGCCGCATCATAGTCGAGGTATATGATCAGAATTAGCACTATATGCAGTGATACCGGAAACAGTCTCATTACTTTTTCACTATTATTCAAAAACATGCATGTAGTAATAAAACTGTATTTAATTGACCTGTACAAAAATGTCAGACACCACAAGATACCAGATTTTTAAAAAAATATATTCGCATGCCTCTTCCGCCAACCCAATCCCTGAAAACGATCATATCAAGAATCGTAGTTTTATTCTTATTCTTGATTAAATCCAATTTGATTTCATACGTAACACTGTTTGCAATACACGGCAGTATGTTGGCATAAATCATGATAGTATACACGACATAACTACAGAAGATGTAACGCTATAAATCTTTATATTGGCATATCACCAATCACGGTGTTATATTCTTATCAATGCCACGCAGCTCAGCGGTCGGCTATTGTGTTAACCCAAAAGTGTCCAAGTGTGATAAGCAGTAGCAGTTCTGTCTTTCGAATTCTCGACTTTTTTCCCCGTGAGATTCAAATTTGACCTACCAACGCTATGGATCTATACTGCTTACTTTTAAAGGAGCAATTAATATACAGCTGTCTTTGAGAATTTCTAAAATAGCATAAAAATGTGTCAGGTACAAGGTATGACAAAACGAGTGTTTTCTCTAAGTTAATGGTTAAGTACGAAAAGAGGAACAACATATGAACCATTTACTCCACAGAAACGCCATTTGGTGGATCTGTAGCAGACGAAGTTTGAACACAGATGTTAAATATAGATGTACTCGTAACGAGCAATTTCTTTATTCCATTCGATGATTTTTTTAAAACAATTCTAAAATAACATTTTCTTTTTGCAAAGATGTGCATCCCTTTCATCAGATAATATTCGTGTCCTAAAATGTTTTGTATTTTACAAAACGGAATGAATTAAATTTAAACCAGATCTAAGGTATTATCGTTTCCGAAGCTATTTTGTGGTTTTGGTGGTCTTAAACTATATAAGATGCGTCAAAAATTTCATAAACCACATGATGTGGCATATGAGAATTTTGAACTTGTTTCTCCTACATGTATAACTAAAATTGAACCTGAAGAAAATCGGAGCGAAACCGGTAAACCCGTTAATCTAATAAGATTCAGTAACGGACCCACAATAGATTTGCGAGGGTAACTGCAATATGCTATAAATTCACATGTATTGTAAACGTCGCTAAATGTAGATTAAAAGTACTAAAGAATTTAGCATTACTTTTACCTGCATTAGGCTACCGTCTAAATCTGTCCATAGTGACTGATTAAAGTGATAACATTAGTGGGGTTTTATTGTAAATTCAGTAATTATCTCTTCTTCACATTACTGTAGCAGCATTACCCTACATCGAAAATTACGCAAGCAGTATTTTGTTTGTTTAATCTTTTTATCGTAGACTTTAAACCCTAATGACATTTGTAACCAGCTTGAAATCAGATGAGACGCAAATCTACCCAGCGTCTTATCAGGGTCCTAACTATTTAACACCGAATCACATAATGTATCTGAAACAGATTAAACCTACAAATTTAATAAAAATGCAACAGATCAGAGTTTAGGCAAATTGCAATTTAGCTGATGATAAATGGTTATCGCATTGATCTTAAGTTCGCGGTGGAATTTGTTATCTGCAAAGTTGTGTCGTCCGAAGCAAGTTTCACGGGAGATAATTTGGCAGTTTCGTTTTGAACATGTTTGTTTCGTTTTGAACATGTTAATAAGAGTGTCGGAAAGGTTGGATCCTTGTGAGACTCGGCGTCTCATTGGGATACAAACTGTTTTCAAAGAAACCACATACTCTGATATAGGTCAAAGATGGTTAATAGCAGCAAGGACTGCAATATTAACCCTTTCACTGCCAGGAAGGCTTTGTCTCGACCTTTGGTTAAGACATTGGCCGAGTGTCAAACAGCTTGGATCCGGATGAGACGCCGAGTTACTCGGCGTCTCATCTGGATCAAAGATGTTTGCATATGACACATGGTTCGGGGATAGGCAGTGAAGGGGTTGATATGTTCAAAGCTATACAAAAAATCTTGACCTATTTGTCCTGGATTTGGAACAAAACCCTCCATTACGAATAAGAGTCGATAAAGAATTGAACAAAGAACGGGAAATATTTTATCGGTGATTATTTTCAAAAAAGCAATATATTGTGATTGGGTAATAGAAACATCAGGGATGCATATTTAACAATAGCTGCTAACATTAGAAAAAGTTGATTCAACATTTCCGAAAAACAAACTCGAGGGCAGATGAATTTTTGCTTGGAAGGCAATCAAATAAGCACCCAACAAAAACCCTGATGTAGCTATATAGGTAATGGAGCAATCACAGTTATGTATGTTGAAGCAAATTGATCTGACCGTTTTGGGAGAAAGTGTCAATCTTCGTTGTAGTACATCGTTCAAAATAATGTATAAATGGTTTAATTAGCCTACGGTACAAGTTTGTTTAAGCGACTACCACATTAGGAAATTACAAATGTTGTAGATCATGACACACACATACACAACAGCATAGTTTATATTATGATCAGATGTCATTTTTAAAAATAGAGATTGTTATAATTTATCCTATACCGCCGATAGTATGTAGATCTAATTATTAATTATTTAACCCCTTCACTGCCAGGCAGGTTGTGCAAATGCGCAATATTTGTTCTACTTCCGCTTAGACTGAACCCACTCCCTCGACCTTTGATTAAACAATTGGCCGAGTGAGAAACAGCTTTGATCCAAATGAGACACCGAGTTACTTCGGATCCAAGCCGTTTGCATATGTTACAACACTCGGGGTAGGGCATTGAACGGATTGATCAGTTCATTAAATCATATGTTGATTTAGACGCATCTACACTTTAAGCATTTTATGGAATCGAAGAAAATCTGGAACCTTTTTTTTTATTTTAAATGGTTATGGAGTTCATGTATTTGCTTGTTACCGATCAAATGTTCCATTTTATGTACTGCTTTTACATGTCAGCTACGATACAGACGTGTCTAAAGGCACTTTTCGTGGTAAAAGGTTACGTGCAAATGTCACTGACGTACATTTACGATTACCTTTTACCCAGGAAAGACACCGAAATGAGATTAACTAGAATTATGTCGACTAAATGACAGCTAATCTGATTTTACAATCTTCTTAGTTCCCGGAGCCTACTGTGTGTACAATATACACGTAGTCGTACTAAGGCTTACTTGATTGCAGCTAATCTGAGAAGTTTTGAAATGAAGCAGACGAAATATTTTTATCATCTATTGCTTCCGACGGTGAAGGGGTTAAATTGGACCTCCGGGTTAATCAACTAAATATAAAGCAAAACCAAAGATATTTGCTTTGTGTATATATAGGGGATTTTGAATCAGTTCGAATTTCCAGAAAATCAAATTTAATTTGAAATATCGAGCAATTCGAACTACAAAACAGAGTCCTTCTAAACTTAAACGTAATTAGTTTCAGTTTAACATGTATACGGTAAAACCCCTCGAATGCGACCATTTAAAAAAGTTCTTATACACAGTTGTATAGACAGGTGGAAGCTTAATGTAGATCGAAAATAATGCATTACTTTTGATCTACATTATCCCTTTTAACGCTGAATTCTCAAATGGATTGTCACAATTTTGAAAATATGACTAATTGATATTGCCATCTTTGGGATATTCTCCCCTTGAAATTAAAATATGACAAACGGTTTAGTCCCTGATCAGAGGAGGGTTTCTCCAGGAGCTTTCTGATCTGGGTCTTCACTGTTTGTAAATTGCGTACAAACTCGCTCCCCGTTCTAATAGGCTACCTACACTAGTAAGGGACATTCGTGCTTCTTAATAGAGTGGCTGCATTAGAGAGGTTGTACTGTAGTACCGAAACTTATTTAAATGGACGGTTTTACCGGTATCGTTTTGTTACCGGTTTTATTGCGGGTATATGAAATGTGGTGAAAATTTCGCCCGAGTGTCAAATCGCTCGGCTCCGGATCAGACGCCGAGTTACTCGGCGTCTTATCCGGGTCCAAGCTTGTTGACGATATCACTTTGGTCGCTATCGACAGGATAAGGGTTGTTATATTGATTCTTCCAGTCGGTTCCGAATCTGCGAAGGCTCGGTTCCACGTCTTGTTGCAATTGTAATAGTTTCCGGACTGTATTTTATTGCCTGGTACGCAAACTCTACTTGGATAATGCATTTTGTGATAAGGTTTAATTGCAATTGATACAGTTTAGCCTGCTTGAGACATGCACCTGTAAATGTTTACCAAGCGGTTTGCCAATATTTGTTTTGTTATGCCCTAACGGAATATATTATGCCAAGGACAATTATATTGCAGCAATTGCTGTTTTTTTAGTACATATTTGAAATGGAACTTATTTGCAATGCCATTACGGCTAAAAACGACTCGCAAATTTATAACCTTTCATGGCATTGTATCTCATAATTTAAGAGGTCATAAAATGTGCAGGAATCATATTTCAATACAGTGATATCTGGTCAATCCGGCACGTTGGTTGTCTAGAAATATCTATTTATCGAATAAACAGCTTACTGCTATTTTTTTAATATAAATGAATTGGAAACTTTTATCTTTGAATGCGAATGAACTATTCATGAACTATTCATCATATTTCCGACAGGGTAATCAGCTTTTACACATTGAACGCGGTTGGATCCAATTCGAATATTAAGTGCTATGTCTTCAATATTTACAGATAGTCAGAGACGCGGATACAGACCTGGCTTAAAATGTCCGAATGCCTTTTTTCCAAAGACGTTCGTCAATGGACGATAACAAAAGTTTATTATGTTAAATGTTAAACGATCTTTCAAACTGGACGATCTCGTGCGAATTGCTGTACATGATTCACTTGTTCGTTTGCCTTATCGTGATCTAGCTCGATTCAACACAGCCATGCGGCAATTTTATTTGGTGCGAAATATAATAAATGTCTCTCTTTATGTAAATACTGTCCAATTTAGTCGTCTGAGTACCGGATATTATTACCATAGACGTGATTATTATGTATGTCTGGCATGTGATAAGGACGGATATAGTAACTACACGTACGAAAACGAATTGAATTGGAACCAGAGAAGGAACCGAATTTAAACAGAGTCGGAGGCAACTCTATTCGGTAAAACCGATTTCAGTGATAAATTGCGTACGAAACGGTTCAAACTTATTCAAAACCTGCATGATGTACTTGATAAATTACAATCCACCTGTATGGGGCGGCAAATCAAGACCGATGTATGTATGGTCTTCGAGGCAGGTGGTCACTTAATGCATAACCAAAGAAATGAAGGAAGCTCTCAAAAGAGCTTTCTGCATTGCTTTCGTTTTGCATAAGGTGACCACCTGTCATTAATAGTCAACATGGTGTCTTACTTTATGGCCACTGAAAACAGGTCTAACTGTACACCATGTGTGTTCTGAGAGTGTTAAACCGGCTTGTACTACATAATTAACCACAACTTAAGCGGCACCGAATCTGGGCACAATTAATTCGTTAACACTTATGGCGCCAACTTTAAATTTGTCCACTGTGACTATTGTATGATAAAATAGTGAAGCGAAACAAATACCAGAGACGATTGAATAAAGTTTGAATTTTTCGAAACTGTTTACACGGGACTAATATTAGTTGCAAAAAGTGAAGTCCCAGATCAGACGCCGCCTTTTTAGGCGGCGTCAGATCTGGGATTGCACTATTTGCACCGGCGCATGTATGCGACTACGGTGGCGAAAGGGTTAACTTAATAAGTGCCCGTACTGTAACAAAGAACAATCAACAACACTGAGCCTATATTTATAGATCCAACTACCGCACAAGACATATTCACATATTCGCACTAGCTGATCTGTGTTTGTAAATTCCAAAAGTTGATCGTCTGTTTATATTTACCAAAGTCTCAATTGTCAATCCGAGTAAGAAGCTTTGTAAACTGGGCAGAGTAATTAATGCGCTTCCGTACAATAAAAGCCGATGTGTTGTATTCAAAACATTGGGCCATTAGACACTGGCATGAGTAGTTTTATAAAGAAATGACATCATCGGTAGATAATATAAGTTGGTATATGATGGCGATTGTAGTTAAGAGTTTTTTGTTCCTTTACTTAAAGATTTATAACCGAACTATTAAACCTTAGTTTTGAACTGATTCTTATACCATATCCCCACCTCTTCCCGAAAACGGTCAGACAGTTTCCATTCGCCTGTGTTCCGGTTACGATTCAAGTTTTCGATCTAATGAGCTGTACATCAAACAAGACACGTAACAAGACCTGTCCGTCAGACATCAGGCTCATCTTTTTGACCTTTTAAGTCCTAAAAGGGGCATTATTTAGTCAAACTTTAACCTAGAGTAATATAACTTATCCTGTGGCGTTTCAATGCAATCACAGAGAAAGGCAGTGCTTGCAAAACTTTTAACAAAACTGGCAATACCGATGCGTGCTGCAGAGTTAAGGTTCTTCTCCTTCTCCTTCATTGTTCTTCAGCGTTCCATCTTTTTCATGGCCGTCTTATATTCACAGTCCAGATGCGGGGATGAACTCCCCAGAGTTTTGGATAGAAGGGTATGCTGGTACGCCAGGCTTCCTGGCGAAGGTCTTCCAAATTATCACACATGTGCAGGATGTGGTAAGGAGTTTATTCCTCGGAACAACATTGACATATGGTTGTGTCTACCTGTCACATTCTTTTCATACGTTTTTGGAGACCACAATGTTCAGTTCTGAGGCGGAACATAATTGTTTGTTCTCGCCTATTTGAATGGTGAATATTGTCTTGTTTGGGGCTATAGCCTTCATTTCTGTTTTACCAGTCTGTCTTGAAGCTGCTTCTAATTAGGGTATTTGCCTCACTGTATGAAACCAGAACCTGATGTTGAAGGGAGTTTGCTTTATTTCTTGGATAGTCTTTCCAGAGCCTCATTCCCGGGTATGCCCACATGTGCAACATATGCTGGGATCCACATAGGTACTCCATTGCTGTGTTTCACTGTAGCTATCTGATAGAGTTGTCAATTGGTCCAAGTGAGAGTGCTTGGAGTACAGAAAGGACAATATTTGTCTTCTTTTCTGTCGATAAACGGAAAGCTTAGGCTTGATTATTGACAAAAGAACTTGATAACTTTTATCTTCTTAATCTATACAGTCCAACTTGTTTTGAGCGGCAATCAAAACAGGTATCATGGTCATAGTTATTGACAAAATGATGGCCACTCATTGTAGAACAAAAAATGCAAAAAGCTCTCAAAGCTCCGTAGCTGAATTACTATTGAAACTGTTTTAGGAAACAATCGTCACAAAAAATGCTCCATTTCCTACAATGATGTTAGTTTAATTCAAAAACTTACATTTTAATTTTGCCTCGATTTTCATGTATATTTTATCATATTCGTTCCGTGTGCATTTGTATAACATAGTTTGTGGATTAAATGTTTAAAGATTACAAGCGTCTCGTTTTTTAGATGCGTGCTTAATATAGAATATAGGTTTGACTGTATACTAAGGGTTTAGTTGTTATGTTTGACCAGACAGACATCAATGAAGAAACGGAAAGAGCAAGTAAGGGAGATGACTGAAATTGTAAGTATTGTTTTGTTAAAACCATCATAGAGTCAGACGGTAAGTCGGATACCATTCTCGAACTTAGTTTTCATGTCATTTACTACCTGTACGCTCGGTTTCAATTTATTTTCTTGCCGGAACCGCTAGGCCTTGAATCTGCGCGTTGCATTGACCAAGAATTCAATTTAAATGTATGTGGTCAGTGCAAGTCCCTCCTACGCACACCTTTCCATTTACAGCTTGCCACAAGGTGCTTTCTTTTCACAGAAGTTATTCAAAATAGCCCCAACATGTATCTTTGTTAAAAGTAAGTAGCTAGAATGTTCGAAATTCTAATTTGGATGATTCTATTACAGATTTCCGATGTAGATCGATATGTAATTTTGCTTTTTAAAGAAAAGTTGAAACACATAATTTCCCTTGCAACAGTAATTAAAAACATGTTTTCCTTCAAAAATACAAGTTTGTTTTGATTTTGTGCAATAACAAAAATTGTGCTGATCCGTTAATATAGAACCTAAAAGAATGTCCCGTGAAATAAAAATGGCAAAAACAGTTAAATTTATCAGTGATTAGATTGATTGAAGTCAACGATGTTTTGTTTACTA
>JAULCE010038446.1:0-13637 GCA_032359355.1 Macoma nasuta | reverse complement strand
GTGATTTATTACGCTAAATTATTTTATCTGAAACTAGTCCAGCCGCCATTTTTTTAATTTGGCGCCGAAAGAGTTAAAGGGCATATTGTTTATTCAAAATTTGGAAATATTTGTACTTTATCAACTTATATATTGATGCAAATGTGTTTCGTTTAAATCAAACACGCTCAGATAAATGTTTGATGGTGCAAACAAATATTATATTTGACGTGTATATGCATCATACGGTTCGGTTGTCACTGAGCAAATACACACTGCGGCATCGTCAAAGAAACTTAAACGCATGTTCATGAATTGGCACATGTTTATCATAAATTGTGGTATACATTGAAATGTGTTTTGATGCAATTATGTAATTAAAGTGGTTTATATTTTTCGGGGAGTTTGTGCATCGAGGCCGCATTCACTTAAAAGTAGATTGATTTTAGAAGAAATACCACATTGAATCTAGCGGCATGTCAATGTTTCAAAATGTAGCATGCCCAGTCAACCAAAACAGTCATTCCTGACACGGCTTAAAATCGACATAATCAGGAAATTTAAATGTAATAGGACAATGATTGACTGTATTTCAAACAGAATCGTCCTGTTATTAAAACGTCCGTCAAATATGATAACCAGACATGCTGTTGGTTATGTGTTTGGCGATACTGTATATCCAATCTAGTAAAGCTTAAATGTTGTGCTGATCCTGTGTTTTGAGTGGAATCTAACTTTATCTAAATGCCTTTAAGTCCAAGCATTTAAAAACAATGTTATGAATTAAGGCCGTGGTGAAAGAAATTATGTCTGATCATAATGTGTTTGGTTTCAAAAGTAGAAAATAGATCATGCAAGCCATGTCAAATACACCTTACAATATCCACATCTAAAAGCTAACTTACCCTGTGGGAGCACATAAATGATTTAGCTAAACAGTCGTAAGAATGTAAGTTGCAGAGTATATCCTTGAGGCAACAGTTAGGGTATTTACTAAAATCGACTCGTAAAAGTAGCAAGCTGTCTTCTTTCTTTAACACCTTTTGCAATTTCTAAAGTATGCTTTCGATCAATAATGTATGTGTTTTGACTCTTTTAAAGGTTATATTTAGTTCAAAAATGTCGTTTTGGATCAAATCTTTTAACAGAAACACTAACATGAATAAGTAAATAAACTTTAACTTTTTCCGAAACCCTGATGTTTTGAATAATTTTTGTTGCAAAAATGTAAAGTCCCTGATCAGACATCCCCTTCTAAGGCGGCGTCTGATCTGAAACTTAAGTGTTTTGGCAATGTCCATTTGAGTTGTCAATGGCGGAAAAAAAGTAAAACTCGCTACAGAGATCATATAGGTTGTATACGTAATCCATTCTGCGGTAACGGGATCGAATAACAAGGCCATCAGTCGTAGATGGGCAGATTATGAGAATTAAGATTCTATTTCGCTCTCTTTTACTGACAAAAAGAGAAAACCGACATCAAACCCCTTATTTTAAACGGGGCTGTCGATCTCTTGCTATATCATGTGCACCCCATAACCCATTTTATCATTGCTGATGCAGCAGAATATTCCGGTGAGTTTTGCGGTTGAGAAAATCTCAATAATAAAACAGCATCCGAATTAAGTTGAACTTAAGTAAATTGGCATTTGTTTGTAAAGTTTTAATTTAAAACAACAAATGATGGATTAATATTTAGATTCCATATATAATATCAATAAGTTCAGCCTAATTTATTGCTGAGCAAATATTGCGTCTACGCACCAAACGTACAATACCAGTTACATTCACATAACCAAGGCAACCTCATTTGATATGAATTGTCTTATCTGGCTTTGCTTGCGGATTTTTGTTAACTCATTTCAAACCTTATTCTGAGACAAGCCTGCAATTGTATGCATATACCTCGTCATCTTCCCAAAGAATCATTTCATGAATAAACTACATTCATAGCGAAGGTTGCAATTTAGACCCAGACGTGCACCGCTTCTCCAAATGACACTTGATTGGTATCTCAACTTGTCGAGGAAACATGTATTTGTGTGAAATGTAAGAAGCAGCACAGACGCTGACGTGATGCCGCATTTGAATGAAGCCGCTCGATATGACGCATCACTATATGTAAGGCAACATTTCGCATGGCAACACTTAAATATGTTGATTAAAATTTCTGTAATGATAAATTAATATTAACATTACTCCGGCCCACAGGTCTAGTCTCTCTAAGATTGAATGATAATGTAAGAGTGCTAGCAAAAGGAAGAATACGGTTTATATATTGTAGTTCAGATTTCATATTGCACTGCTATTCACCGTTGATTTCTCATAAAACCATATATGTGCCATTGTTTGAAAAAGGTCATACGAGGTTCTAGAGGAATACCATCAATGAATTGTTGTCAAATCAATCAAGTTATTGCAATTAGCAAAACAAGCAGTCGCGTGCCTTTTAGGAACACCGAAATACTTCTCCAATTATTAATTGCTTAAGAAGGAAACAAACGATATAGGACTTAAAACTCAATTTTCGGCAAACATTTATTAATTTAGCAGTACTTGCAGTAATTTTTGTCTGAAATTAAAAAGAAGTACCTTTTTTACAAGCTTATTTATTGAAATAGTATATTAGTATATGAAGAGAGTTGAATTTTAACTAATAAGAATTTTTTGGAGTAAAACGTTAAAAGCGAACGTTTTGAAGTTGATGAAAATATAAGCCGAAAATAAAGAACTAGAGCGGTTTTATGAAATCCAAATCGGATGAATCCTACAATAACATTTATAAATAATCATTACTTCTTCCTATCGAAAGCCACATAAAATGAAAAATAGTTTTTGTCTCCAAAACAGCTTCTTGCAAATATTCTTACTTATATAACCCATTTAAATGTCAGTTTTTTATAACATGTTTGCGGGTGTGTACATACCGCCAGTTCACGTCTTTACCACTTTGGTGAATTGGTAGTTACGTGATTCTAGATGAACACACAAGGTTTTAGAAGAATGCATAAGATATATATTTCTAATATAAATCAGTGAAGACTGTAGCCCTATATCACAACGAAATCCATTTATATTCCCGGGAAAACGATATCGATGGTATTAATTCCTATTACGGAGTTTCTATTTGCATCTTCAAATATTTGCCCTGCGAAGATTAATATTTATTCATTTTATGAAACAGAGGCTTGTATAAATGTTATGAGTGCTAACCTTTGCATACGCACGTATATTGTCATCGACTTTTTTTCAGATATATATGGTCTATGTGCAAAACCTTCCTCGGTACTAATACGATGATTTCCGACAGGTAAGGGTAAACGTCTGTTCTGTCTGAACGTACATGTATTGAAATACCATGACCTGAATAAGACATAGTTTGTGCATCGATCGCGTATGTTTATACATTTGGCAATTCAAACATCTAAATATTACCTTCACAAAGTTAACACTTAACAAGCGCATTTATGCACCTCTATAGCAAACGAATTTTGAAAATAGTGTAGGAAATTGACCATTCCCTCGTAGCTATCAAATGCACACTTTTCTACGTCGGTGTAAAAACAATGCAATGGCACTTTGCCTAGAGATATATCCTTTATCATTAGAAGCAAGTGGGTTTGGATAATGTCGCCTGTATTTAGAACTGTAACCGTTTTAAGTCTTTGGACAATATGAAGAGTGTTGTAATTTTACTAAAAATCGAAAACAGTCAGCAGATTTTGCCATATGATAATATGTTCAAAATAACTAGAGAGGAAAATTGTGTAGACCTTTATCAGACTGCTCCTTTGGGAGCAATCTGATCAGGTGACACACTATCTGAGCATGCCCTGCTAGTTGAAATCTTATGGTATCATTGGTGTTTTAATTGACTGTCTGAGGGTGTTGTGCTTACAGTGAAAATTAGTTCCGATACCTAACCACCACTAACTTCTTCTGAATAATAACAAGTTTCACATAAGAATGGTCAGCTGCAACAATAACCTTTGAGTATTGCAAAAAGTGTAGACCAAGATTAATCTTTTTATAAGCTGTCCTAGCAACCATTCTGATGATCTGATATCATCAGGACCTGGGATCAGGATATTGGACATTATCAGTCTCATTCCTGGGAGGGTAATCAAACTTAAATTCAATATAAATGAACTGTCTAAGACTTAAGTCTGGAATGATTGATAAAATACACCAATGACACTAAGCGCAAAAAGTGTCGTAAAAGTGTTCGAAGTGTACGAATAAATGCAGAACTTTATTATTTACTAAACTGAAAGCATTTATAGGCTTTAAAGCGGTTTTTGATTTGGATGGTGATTTATAGTAGGAAATGAATTCAACATTTTATTGTTGTCTTTTTTACATACATGTACATGCTTACAACATTTGTACAACCGAGACACTGAATGAACTTTGGATGACATATTTAAAATAGAAAACCCCCATTTTGACAAAATGCGTACTTTTATTTACCCAAAAGAACTTCAAATAAATGAAGCTAACAGTTCAGATAGTTCAGCAGCCTTTCTTGATTTAGACCTTTCAATTAATAGTGGAATTATTTCTTTTAAAATCTGTGATAAAAGAGATGACAATTTTCAAAATTGTTAATTACCCTCATCTTGACGGAGATGTTCCACTTGCTACATCCTACGGGGTTTACATTTCACAACCTATTCGCTTCGCTAGGGCCTGGTCTTCCGCTGAGGCTTTCAGTGATCGCAATCGAGTTATTACTGGGAAGCAAGAATACAGGCATGACGAATTTCGTAAAACCTTCTCTAAATTATATAATCAAACAATCTCTATCATTAGAAAATATTAATGTAATTTAAAGGCGCTCCTGATTCAAGGTATTTTACACCAAGACTGTTATGGTGATGTGGTTTACAAGCTTTGGAAAGTAGCTGGACATACCCATTTTCACACTTTGTTTATTAAACATATTAAAATATTCATTAAGAAGGGCTATGACCCAACAATATTACAACGCACTGCATGTTTGGTTATTACAGTTGGTCATCACGCTTCCCTCTTCGCTTGTGCGACGACACGAAGGTCATAGTACTCTATGAAGACTATTTTGAAGTCCGGAAACGGAAGGAGCATGTATGATATTAGTATTGTTCCCGTTTTGACGCGCCCTTGATGGCTGCTCTACAGTTACTCTGACTTCTGACAAGTCATTGCGTACATTTGATGGTTGGCGAAAACAGTCTATGTTTTTTTATAATGTCTATGTTTAACAATTACTTTACAACTGGATTTGCCATCACTGATGTTGTGGAGCAGTCGAACGGGGATACCGTTTATTTACACTGTACGTCTAATTGGTTGATGATAGGATAAGAGTGAGGTTGGGCGCCCCTAAACCGGTTTAAACCCCCAGTTGCGAGTTTGCCACTGACCGTTCCAAGGCGGTACTTCTATCGTCACCCTAGATTTATATCTGTTTGTGTCCATGTGTGTCTTCTATATGTAGCGTATATTTGGGCTCGCGTGTATGTGTGTGTGTGTGCACACTTGTGTGAATGTGCTTGTTTCTGTGCTGTTCGATTGGCTGTTTGTTTTGTATGTGGTGCGTCCTGCAAAACCTTCCTATCTTCTTTAAGTGATCAAGTTATCTTTTAGTAGTTCTCTTTTCCTTTACCAAATACTTCAATCTGATATCTCATGGAATAATAACTATTATAAGCAATTAGCAAATGTTTGTTTTGTTATTTTTTGATAAGAGAACACATCTAATAGGTATTAATTCTTCTCTCTCTTGTTCAATAATTGTTTTGTATGTATTGAATAAAAAGATATTCGTAATGTTGATTTATTGTTATGAAACTTGAAACATTTAATTCATATAACCTGAAGTTTTGAAAATATGGAAAATTACCACTAGAAACGACACTATTGCTGATCTAACTTAACTTGCAGTGGTACTTGTGTAAAACACTGACCATTTAAAGTACAAAATGTTTGAGTTTGACCTTTTTTTCTTTTATACATTGTTATAATGTTGTAGAAACGTTTTATTTATAATAATATATGAGCTAGAACAGCTTCAATATTGGTATTTGATTTAAAGTAATTATATCAAAGAATGGTATCAAATTTGCGAAAAATTAATTAGTTTTTGAAACAAAGTTGGCAATATTTTCTTGATTTTGAATCCACGTACCCTTGTGGTATATGGTATAAAACATAGTTAATATCTTATTCAATGTATAACTTACTCTTTGCATGTGGTTTATATTTATCCCTAATTCACGCTCAGGCTTCATTATTTCTATTTTTACCCAATTACGAAGATAAAGATATGAATGGATTGAAATTAAGGAAAAACATTTTGACACATTTGAGGTCCCATAGGCACCAGCTCATAAAAATACGATTAAATCATCTTTAAATCAAATCATTAAACTTAAACATACTGCATAATTATCAATGAAAGCCTACGTGTAGTTTTAGCCAAACGACGCGTGCGCCTCTTTGCGATCTACTGCGGCTATCAACATTTTTTTTATTATTATAGAGATGCAAGCCCGTCGCAATCAATGATTAATGACAGAATGTTTTGAAATCACTGTCCAATAGTTCGACATCAGAACAATTACGCAGTTCACTCGTCAAAAAAGGATCAATCAAAGTATTGCGACATAAACGTGTTTTATTTTGATAATTCGAAATAATGAGATATTTTTGTTACGGTGGTCATGCTCGTTAAAACAAAATCGTTATTTTATTATCACGCCAGTTACAGTGGTGTCAGAGACAAAGTAAGATAATAGTTGCACATCGTTGACGCTTTATTGCAAAATTATGTATACCATGAATATTGACATTTTACGGATTAAATATCTTAAGAACCATTTTTGCTGTTAAATGTTTAGTTTATGTCATTTCGTAGTATTCAGTAAATTACAGGAGCATGATCTGGCCTTAAGGTTTGGCGAATGCTTTCAAAGAAGTGTGAGAGCAGACGTGTTGTAAGAGCAAATCATTTACATATTTTGGAAATACATGACTCGTGTAAATTGATAATGCCCTTGACAACGTGTAATTTTTTTTGCCGTGTACAATATATTTTTAGCAATTCGAGAAATCGAAAATCACAATGACAAATCCATCTAGTGGATTTCAACATATCAATGTAATTCTTCTCCGCAGCTCATTAAAACGCCAACTGAAAGAAAATCTATAAACAGCGCTTTTAATTACATAATTGTATTCAATTTGAAGTACATTTGATCACTATGTCTTAGTCGGGTGAACTCTTTTTATTAGATCGAAATACTTAACAATAAATTTGAGTTCAAACTGCGGATTCAAATTTCGGAAACTTCGAACTTCATAATTTCCGGATAATTATTTTGAATGTTTCGTTGGTCATTTTTATTTGTTGGTCCATTTATTATGTGGTTGACAACGAAACTACTTAACATGCAACTGAATGTATCTTAAGCAACTCCCTTGTTGTATCATGGATGAATACAGAGATGGAATTGACAATACATCTCTGAAATGAGTAGATATGAAATCGGTAGACTCGGGAGAAGGGATTGTCACCATATAAATTTTTGATGAGATGATGAGAATGAAAACAATGGACTATATTTATAGTAACTTAACGAACTGAGCATCCAAAATCGAATAAGATTTATGACTCGTTGTCTGAGATGCCTTGAGACAACGCCACCTCTTTGAATTTTCATTGATGTATTATGACGTTAATTGTTTTCTAGAACCACACTCGTTTTAACTATAGCTTTATATTCAGAATATCGAAACCAGAGTTAGTCTCTATTGTATCGATTGATCAAGGTATCGACTGTTCTACGCACTTCCTGGTCAAAATATTTCTCTCTCTCTCTCTCTCTCTCTCTCTCTCTCTCTCTCTCTCTCTCTCTCCTTTCTCTTTTATTTTGTTATTTAAAGCATCTCGATTAACATATTTATCCAACATATACCTTGCATCGGAATTATTTCCTACGGATATAAAATGAACCTTTTACCCCATTTTCTTTCAGGGTTTTTGTCACAGTCCACAAGCAAAACTAGCAGTTGCAATGGCACTTGCAATGATATTGATAAGGGGACGACGTATTATTACACGGGGATGACATTTGTCATATATTGGATAGACACAAAACTCATATTGGCTTTATGAGAAAAATCAGCAAAACATTGTTTTAGTGCTGGTAGAAATTTGATATAAATATTATTGAAAATCAGTTTTGGAATATCGTATGCATTCCATGTATCAGTTTGTAACGCTGTTCTAGAAGAAATATGTCCAAATTGTCGGTAGGACGATTTAATAATATATACTGAACAACCATTTGTATTGACAACTTGAGACGTTGATCTAGATGTTGAATTGGACAATCATGTATATAATTGCAAAACTGGTAACATAGTATAGTTTGAGAATAAACATGAAAACATAAATGCTAATTTTATTTTAAGATGACAAAAATATAATACAATGCCGTTGCTTTGTTGCCATTATCAAAACGTTGGTTATTACAATTTATTACATCATGAATGCAGTGTTATGCGGTAGGCATGAGGGTTCGACAACAGGAGCAGGAAATTGCACCGTACGTTATTTTGTATCCGCTTTCCCGTCGCAAGGACAAACGAAAATAATTAACTACGGGACAAAAAAACAAACATATATACATGTAACCCTTAATTACATAAATACGATTTTCAGCATATTTGAAGAATATAACTTGTGAAAACAATATGAAGAACGAATCATTTGCTTAAAAGGAGCAAATGTTCTATTTCCAATAATGTTTTCAAAAGGATTCAAACATGGCATGTTCAATTTAACTATATATTTATCCTTTCTATGAAAATTGTCCTTGTGGATAAGTATAAAATAGCTAATGGGGCAAATGGCGTATTTAATAAAGCCCTTGATATGTTGTCTTTAAGTATGAAATTACTACAATGCAAAATTGATCTCTTTACAAACACTGTACCGGAGTGTTGTTGGATTTTATTCCAAATATGTTCTTGCGTATTTTCGCGTAAAATGTACCAACCGTGTAATGGTTATATGCACATTCTAATAGTAGTAGGCTTTTCGGAGTCAATTTTGTTTAAAAATGTTAAGTATCTGATAAGATGCTACTACCTAGGAGGTGTCTGATCTTGAACTTCACTTTTTTTGAAAATACGGATTTGGGACGCCTATAGAGGTGAAAGAACACATTTACGAAGGATGAAACATTTTCCTGCCAAATGTATTCATTGACGATAAACAAAGCACACGTGTACAGAGGCATGCCGATATGCCCGATAATGATGTTCGATGTTACACGGTTTATTACATTTACATTATCGAAATAGAGGATTTAGCATACGTGTTTATTCTTTTTCAGTTTTATCAAGCAGCTTGGCTAAAATTCATATGATGCGAACACTAGTGAGTGGTGAGTTTTATTTTTTCGTCGATAAGTTTCCGGAATATAGTACTGAATAAACACGAAAGTGTGAAAGTACCGGTCTTTTTCAAATAAGAGGCATTTAAATAAACTTCAAAAAAAGGAAAAGGTATCCACTGTGTAGGTGTTGGTCGTAAAAAGGCGGTATATAGAACACGACGCCACATCAATATCCGGTCAACATGAACGTCATACGACACGTCAGCAGATGTTCTCTATATATCACGCCAAGATGCAATTTATTTGATAATTATATGATTAATTTAACCCTTAATTGTAAATGTCGCAGTGCAACAATAAAATATATGTCAGTCATCAAATAGGGACAGAAATGAACCAATCAAATTAATACAGATTACCTAAAGAGCTATTTCCGGGTCTCTTCTAACACCACGTATGTGCCACTTCAACAAGTTGTTCGTGTTTTCGGAAATCTGCATCGATGTTCGTAAACAACTTGGAACTGTCATCATAGCAAATGACACCTACTGGGTTTTTTTTTTAAAAAACGCACATACGTGGTTTAAAGGCGTTTGCGCCAGTAAGTTTGATTTTTTTTTTAAATAATAGGTTTCTTTTGAACTTTGTAGCTTGAAAGACCGTGCAAAAACGTGTTGAAATATGAAATAAAAAATAGGGTCACCGATATTTTTAAAATTTTAATGACGCTTTTCTAGAGACCAAAATCACATTTTTCTACGGTTTAGAACCACATAGTGTCATTTACCATTACACTCATAAAACGATTAATTAAATGCAATGTAAAAAATGCATATGCATTTTCACATTTCACTTAATTAATCAAGTAACAAGTAACAAATATTTATACAATATGTTACAAACAATGTTAAAAGTATCCAACACTCGAACACCGGTGTTACGTAACTCTCGCGAGAGCCGAGATTTGTAACTGCCGAAAATGCCTTTAAGAAGTACACCGACGATATAAAGGTTCGTTCTCGAGTAAACTTTGTTTTGGTTCAAGCTTAATAATTAAGTAGCTTGCATACTGTACGTTGATCCCGTCTAATGACACTTCTTTATCATATATCCTCGTTTCTAAACACTCAGTCAACAGTTTTGTTTCGTAGTAACTTATATGGTAGAGAATCATATTGCATGTGATGCGAATGAGCTCATTGACACTTTTATTATTAGTGTGGTTGTTCTTATTGGATATGTGCGTGTATATATATCGTAAAGCAATTTTTCCACGACTGAGACTGTCAAGAAACTGTCGTTTGAGCGTGCTTGTCCAATACCGGTAATATAAATCACTAGTGACGTTATGAACAGTGAAAATACAATTTATTAATCATTCGACACTATGAGACTGGAAAATATTGTAAATAGGGACATTTTAAGAGACATTTTGGAAACAATTGAAAATAAGTTTGATGACGATCTGGGACTACAGAACGTAGGGTCTGATGTAATCTATGTTGTTTTGATAATCAAAGTAAGATCGGGTAAATCAGACATGATAATAAGTTGACGGGTAAATATGGTGTTCTATTCGTAAGTTCACATTACAAATACCTATTTCCAGCAAAGTAGTAAGCTCTCTTTTCATAGGACAACCACGAATATAGTAACTTCTGGTTGCGAAAACATTTGGGGGCACTGCAAATTTCATAAAAATGGTTGTATTTGAATAACAGTGATCTACAATGTTATATTTTAAGCTAATAACACTCCACAGTTGTTTTCGCGAACGAAGCGCATGACATGTACTACCCTTATTTCTAGCGATAAGAAAGCCGACATGTCATCCTCTCAAGGATTTATAGTCATTTCTGTTAGATCTAAACTAGAATATAAGTGTGAGGCAAAATCAAACACGTGTATGTAAAATGTACAAATTTCGTGTTTTTCAAAAATGTGTTTTCTGTAAGTATACATCGGATCGGTTGATCTATATTCCGTTTAGTGTGTGCTTTATATATGGAAAAAAATGTTGATCTTGTTTTAATTATATACAATCGGTACTTAAAGATTTTTTTTATAAAAACATTATATTACTTCGATAACAACAGCTTTAAAAATGAAACCTGTTTGAACGTATTTTTATTCAAGTTAACCTCGCCATGGTCTATGAATTATCCAATACGCTTGCTTAAATTTGAATATTTGAAGATAAACAGGTGTGTAGGAATTTGATCGCAAAATAATCGTTGATTGTAGTAAATTTCGTACGACAATCCAAAAAATGGGTATAGAATGATGACAATTATGTAGTTCCCTCATTTGCAATTGATTATGCAAGCCCAAGACGAAACTAATCTATTACTTTTACGAAGTAAGTTTTATAGATTACTATTATTTGATTTAGAACACTCATTCTTTCACGATATGATCAAGATTGCTGCCTACACGAGACTTATAATACGTTATCCGATCCTGATAACATTTTAATTCTTCATCATATGTGTATGAAGTCAACACCTATTAACTTAATGTGTTGTACTGGACACTCTCTGTTTCAAACGAGAAAAATACCGTTTAGGTTTCTCATTCCATTGTCCGATTAAGTCAAGGTGTGAGAGTGTTTATAATTTGTTTCAAACCCAAAAGAGACAGGCCCTGTAACCATGTTACTTTTACGCCTACGATACAGTTACAAGCTTTGTGATACTCTGTGAATACTCTCTCCGTGTAATCAGCACATTAAATGACTTTTTAAAACATGAAATAGATATTATTTATTTAGATGACAAAGCCGTTACAGCTGTTAAAATCTCACTGTGTCAGAACATAATTTATAAATAACAAGTTGTTAATATATTGTTACTCAATTCAATATAAAGATAACAGAATTTTGCCATGCTAACATTGCAGCCAGGTGATCTTAGAAAACCTTTCTATTAAGGATTTTAAAAATGAATATTTAATTTAAAATTTATATTCTGCAAGTACTTTTTTATTATCAAGGCATTGTTTCTTAACAGTTAAAGAATATTATTTTTATAAAGAAAAACAAGACAAGTAACCTTATTAAGTTTATTTTGTTAAAATTATAGCTAGAGACATGCGACAAGAACATTATTGACACTTTTTCTAGTAGCAAATCGTTTTTGTTATGATAGTGTATTAAATAAAGTACATAACATTACGCAGTAAAATATATACAAGCTTGTACAACTGTTTGTCTTTTCAACTGTCAAATTATCTATGAAATCCTGAAAAGTGAATGAAAAAATTGTATGCTTATATGTTTGCTAGTAACAGAAGAAATAATATATATATATTTCCTCTGGCTAAAGCCCGCTGATAAATCATAAACGCAAATATACACCAAAACAAATATTTGCAAATGCAAATTGAATTTCTCTTATAGGAATTTATATCTTGAACGAAGTATTCCGCGATAACATTGATGGGATTAACCATGGTTTAGAACTAAAGTACGCATTGATTTGTTATGAATATTTAGATAAACTATGAAAAACAACTTAAGTTTACCGTAAATAGTATAAAGAAACGTCTTAAGTCGGCGTTTATTATACCAATTGCAATTTCGATTAAAACAACTTATGCAAAATCAACAAAATTTGGACTCAATTCGAATGTATGGACAGAAATGGCGTTAATCTGTATAAAATCTGTCAAAGTGTCTATATTGTAAAGTTTTGAAAGTCTAGTTATAACAATTGCAACATCATTATACGGCTAAGCAATTTACACAATTGCGTGTATGTCTAGTGTGACCTTATCTCAGATGAATTACTGTGATAAAGGACAAACATGACCTGACCTGACTCATTCGGCAGTTGTAAGTCCCAGAGGAGGTCACAATAGACACTTACAAAAAATGTGGAAGATATTGATTTATATATGCTCATCCAGCAGAATTTCAAAACACTGTCTGCAATAGAAGCACCAGCAGGAGAAAAGGAAAATTAAAGAGCATCTGAGTCCGTAGTTATAATAGGTGTTAATCCTATTTACTCTTAATTGCAGTCTCGGTTTTATAGAGTTTGTTCCTGAGTAGTCATTAAAGATGCAACACTACTCATTCCCCCTAGCACCGACTAAAGCGGTATTTAATTTTCGAAACTAAAAGTGTTAAAATTCATGATCTCGAAGGACCAGAAAGTATAACCACACTGAGAATGAAGTACGGGTGACGTTTTACGGCCACCACACAGCATGTAACACCTGCTGTTGTGAAATATATAAATTCTGTAAAAGGGAGATCCTTCAAAAGCAGGA
>JAULCE010038335.1:0-13638 GCA_032359355.1 Macoma nasuta | reverse complement strand
GCCAGAAAGTGCAAATGAATACTCGAATTCGGGCGTTTTGGTCTTTGTTGACACGTAACATCGCTCACAATGTTTCATCAAATAGGCTAAGTTTGACACCTATGAAGCTGAAATAAAACCATGAATGACGGGAATTCCTATATCCACCTGATAGGACAACTAAACACAATGAGAAAATAAGAAAAGTCTACCCACAGGCCTGATTTCTGTCCAAAATTGTCACCACGCGACTAAAAGTCCGCCATCTTTTTCTGCATGAACATTTGTCTCACTTAATGTTTTGCATGAACCGAATACGTTGACCCCCCTGTACTAATCGCATCTACATCGAGGATATTCACGATCTCAACAAACATTTTCCAACCTATATTCCATGCTAATTTGATTTACTACCATGAAAATCAGGTTGTCTCTGTCATATATGCAACACTATATGGCTTGTTTGTGGCTCAAAGTTTGACTTGTTAAGTTCGTCATTCACCATGGAAAAGTCTAGCCTATCTTTACGTCCCAGTCTCACTGGTATGTAAATAAACTCAAGAAGCGTGTCATGTATTTATCTGACCTGAAAATTTGTAAACCCTTCAAAACTGTCCTTATTGATGAGAGACTCTTACATTGTGGCATAAGTCAAGTGTTTCACTTCCCGGCGTAAAATTACACACCAAAGATAGTTAAACCCAAACTCACACTGTCCATCTTAAACCTCATCTGGGATGTTTGTACCACAAAATCTCTTTGCTTTTACAATGGTGAGAATCCGAAGCATCGCGAATACTTACGTGCTAGCTCTAAGATTGTCCGTTTTTTTTCTGCATGTACCAGTATATACTCTTTCGTATCGTAAATATCTCTATTGATAGCGAGCGTGAGATCGCAAAATTCTGTCAGTCGTTATGTCAAAACTGACAGTTTCTTCATCTTTTCCTTCAGTAAGATCCGGGCTATATTAATGGATCAGTGGAGAGGGAAATAGATGCCAACGAAGATCCTTACAACTGGGATGGGTTGAGTGCTTAAAAAAAAACGTCACTGTACGAGAACCTATGATAGTTGCACAATAAGTAGCTATGCATCAACATACTCATGTCCAGATAATATTATATCGTCGAAACAAAGAGATGTGACGTCATTTCCGGTTATGTTCCGAACAAATAAGAATATGACACTATACTTATTGGTTCAACTTTAAGCCTACGGTTCCTTCAGTAAAGATATATATAAATGGATCACTGGCTCAAACACTTCTAATATAAAATTAATTATCAATTCAGAAAAAATATTCTATGTATTCCATATACCCATCTTATTCCCAATTGTCTTTTTGTTCCCAAAACTCATCTCATTCCTAAAATTCATCTGATATTATAATCTAAAAGGTAAATTCCAGACGGGTATGCAAGTTGGCTCCCCTGAACTTTTCGAACTATATCTGTCGCCATAGGCAGACTTAATATCCCCACCGGCGCGGACAAGTCAAATGCCAAAGTCATATTAGAAATCAGCCAAGTGGAGCGTGCCAAGAATATGCACTTGGTTCTAATCATTCCTGTTAAGATTTCATGAAAATGTCATCCAACACATCGTCACCGGAAAAGCGACAAATCAAATGCATGGCTGATTACCTCCTAAGGTAATACATTTCTCTGAACAGACTCGTGTGAAGTGTACACACCGGCTTTTCTCACCCTATCAGGTATATAAATGAAACAAGAATCACCCGAAGCTTAAGAAACATGTGAAATAAAATAGAATAGGCATCAGAGGTTGTCCCAACGGACAGCAGGAACCCCACCTTCAACCCGCGAGAAACAAAATTCTACTACGACATTATATACCATTCGGTTTCCAGCAAATATTTCTACCGATAATAAAAATCCAAGAAAAGTTTAAAACATAGAACAAATACATGGCTTATTAGCGTAAAACTTGAGATGCGCAATATGTTTAAGCGAAATACTATACCCTTAAAAGGCACTTAGACCTATAAGTTTGATCTTTGACTCCGTGTATGATCCTGATCTTGACACAAAAAGCTTGTTAAAACAGGTATATTTTTAACTGCTAAGGTTTATATATAGTATATTTTAACCTTTTACATTTGCAGTTTCAGTTTTAGACAAACAAACCGACAGACAGACAGACAGGTCAAAAACAATATCCCTCACCCCTTTTCAAAGAGGGAACACAAAACTGAGGCTCGTGATCCCAATCTTTTTGCAGGTATATAAAAAACAAACCTTATATAATTTTAATAAAGAAACCATTAGTTTCATTAAACAAACCCAAACTATAGGCTTAGTAGATATCTATTGAAATTGCATTATACACCCATCAATGATTAATGTTATATCTCAGATAAATTCAAATCCAATAACCTTCACAGTTGATATCAACACTAGTGTTGGTATAGTTTTAAGAGAACGATAATTTTTTGCCGGAACTATTTTTATACGCAATTTCCTTAAATCTTCTTAAATTAAATGCAAATGCTTTCAATGAAGAAGAAAAATATATTGCAAGAAAAATAATATTTGCAAAAAGCTTACATCAGTCCAACATTGTGGCTGTCAGAGCCGCATATCACTACAATTGTAAAGAAGGTGTACCTGGGTCCGGTTTCATTCGTGCTAAGAGTGCTCGTTACCCTAAAGTTAAGCTGTTTCATCCATGCATTTAATGATACATCTCGATATTTGGAGGACATATGAAATATTGATAACCCCTATTTTGACAAAATGCATACTTCTATTTACCCTAAAGAACTTCAAATAACTAAAGCTAATAATTTAGATATTTCAGCAGCCTTTCTTGATTTAGACGTTTCCATTACTAACGCAATTGTTTCTTCTAAAATCTATGATAAAAGAGATGACTTTAATTTCAAAATAGTAAATTACCCCGCCTTTACGATGACGTTCCTCGTACTACATCTTACGGGATTTATATTTCACTTTCTTCAATTCGCTAGGGCCTGTTCTTCTGTTGAGGATTTCAATAATCGCTCCTCAAACAAGGATACAGGTATGAAAAACTTAGTAAAACCTTCTCTAAATTATATTATCGAAATATCTCTCTAATTGGGAAGTATAAATGTAATTTAAGGGCGCTTCTGTGACAAAGTATTTCACACCCAGAGTTTTATGCTGATGTGATTTACAAGCTTGTAAAAATAGCTGGACATTTTCAAAACTTTGTTTTCACAATCTATTAAAACTTTCATTAAGAAGTGCTAGACGCCCTTTTATAGTTGACCATCACGCTTATCTCTTCATTTGTGCGACGACAAGAAGGTCATACAAGTAATACTCAATGAAGACTACCTTGAAACCCGGAAACGGGAGTAGTAGGTCGGATCTATGTATTATGCCCGTTCTGTCGTGCCCTTGATTGCTGCTCTACAGTTACTCTGTTTCTTACAAGTCATTGAGTACATCGATGGTTGGCTAAAACAGGATATGATTTTTAAAACATATACTTTACAACTGGATTTGTCATTAGTGATGTTGTGAAGTAGTCGGACGGGGATAACGTTACTTTACACTGTGCGTCTGATCGGGTGATGAAGGGATAAGAGTGAGTTTGGGCGCCTCTAAACCAGTTCAAACCTACAGTTGTGTTTTTGCCACTGACCGTTCCAAGGCGGTACTCCAGTCTTCACCCTAGCTTTATGTTTGTAACCTGTTTTTGTGTGTCTTCTATATGTTTGGGCTCGAGCGCGTGTGTGTGTGTTTGTGTGTGCCCGTGAGAGTGTGTTGAAGCGATTATAATTCCTTTTTCAAACCGGATTTTCCAAACGATACTTAGGACAAGTTAGGAGCTGATTCGCACGTTACTTTAAGAATATTATCGAGCACCCTTAAATGATCGTAAAAGAAAAAAACCCGGCCGTCGAACGGCGTACTATCAATATTTTATTCCGTTACTGACATCGAACGAGTGATCGTTTATAAAAAGGATCATAAAGAGTAAGTATAAAACAAAGAAAACAACATCTTGATTTACAAAAGAGCTTGTAATAGAGGAGAAATCAAGATTTCCATTGCGTCTATTCAGCGTGGCAACGTATATCAACAAACCATAAAGAGTATGTATAAAACGAAGAAAACAACGCATTGATTTACAAAAGAGCTTGTAAAAGAGGAGAAATCAAGATTTCCATTGCGTCTATTCAGCGTGGCAACGTATATCAACAAACAATGAAGAGTATTATAAAACGAAGAAAACAATGTATTGATTTACAAATTGCTTGTAATAGAGGAGAAATCAAGATTTCCATTGCGTCTATTCAGCGAGGAAACGTATATCAACAAACCATAACTAGCTTTTACTAAGTATCGTTATAGTCTAGCGGTCATGTATTTGGCTTCGTACACATGCTTTCCGGATTCAAATCTCAGTTGAGGTGGATATTCTTTTTTTATGTAAAATTATCAATTTACTTTATTTTTCTTAGAGAAAATGTACTGAATGATCGATTCTAGCCTTGTGACGAGTTTTAAACAAGTCTACATGTATAAGGAAATTATTCGCACAGATACTTATACATGCAAAGTTATTCAAATCTATAAATACGTCCATGTTCATGATTATATATATATGGTGCGACACAAAATCATTTATTTGTCTCATTCTTTTGACTTGCAATTAGTTTAAATTTCTAGATTATCCGAATAATTTTAATGATTATGGGTCAGAATCCATACCGTCCACATTATCATCACAGTGACTCTTAATATTGCCAAAAAATGAATGCACTATTTAGGCACTGTTTTCTTTCCTACCAAATTGTGTAGATACTATGAATATAACAAGACGGACTATAAACGGTATTTCTAACAATTCATTTTTTGCCTAATTTGTACCAACAACTAATTGGGTTTAATTAAAAAAACATTCAGCTTGATGCTTATAGCTAAATTCAGACCCAGTTTTACTAAACCATTTAAACAAACCTCAATAGCAGATTTTGACCGTGTTAAGTGTTATAGCATGAATACTTTATTGCTAGAAAAATGGCAATGCAAAAGAAATGAAAATAATACGAGCATGAAAACATTCTGGGTATTGTGAAGATTTTATTACTGAATTGACGAATGTAAGTTTGGTTGCGCTGAGCAAATCGGTGGCTTACCTGGTTAAAATTGATTACACAATATGTGTCTGTCGTCTAACGCGTTTAGTTGGAAAGAATAGCGTTCATTCCGCTGTACATATATATAATCATTTGTCTTAAGTGGAACTTTTGAGTTTGAGCAAAATCTCAATTAACACTTTAGTGAAATCACGACCGGTATTTCATTTAAAATGAATAGGCTTGGTCATGCTAGGCTGCCCAACGTCAGATGATGGCCGGATCGGACGCTGAGTCGGCATATCTGGTTTCAAACTGATTGAATATGATATAAGTTTATGTCGTCAAACGCGTTTGCTGAAAATTTCCCCAACAGAATCTCAGTTTTAAAACGTTGGTGAAAGCAGGGCCGGTATTTCATTAAAATGATATACGCTTTATCAATACCAATGACCGACGTCCGATGATGATATACCGCAATCTCATTAATTGATATTTCAAAGAAATCTTTTTTTCAGCATTTTGCTTTTTAAGAATATCTCAGATATCAAGTATAACCCGTACCATACAAAAAGCGACCACAGTAATATTTTCTTACAACTTTGATCCGGGTCAGACACCGAGTAGCTAGACATCTGATCCGGACTCAAGCTGATTTATGCTTAAACAATATTTAAATCATTAAAAGCGAAACTGACAAGATAAAAACATCAAGTAGACGATATTTCAGCAGCCGACAGCTATAGTAGGATGTTAAAAGTTATATAATATTTCTCTGAGTATATTTGTTTCGCTATTCGTCCGCTGATATTTATCTGTAGTTAACAATATTTGTTTTTTGTATACATCTAATTGATACGATATCGCAAAAGATACACGAGACTATATATATCGTGAAATAAGAAAGCAGACGAGAAATGTTTATACTTGACATGACATTTGGCGTGAGGTACAGTTTGTAGTTTCACTGACGGAAAATTACGAATTTTGCTGATATCTTTTATAGAAAAAATACTTAGTAAAGATCTGACCTAATTGTTGGTGAAATCCATATTGCTAAATATTTACAAAAGAGCTATATCGTACTTAAGATAAGAGAGGGTTATGAAACCGGGCCCTGATTCTTTACCGTGTAAGGCCCAATCTATCATGATGATTTTTCAGAATATATTATAAATTTGTACTCAGATTTTTTTTTTATTCGGCAATATACTTACTCTTTTTTACAGTACGTAAGCAATAATTTGCATTGCGTATGCGCTCCTTAACTTCCTTAATAACCATGCGGTTTACATCAGTTTCATTTCGGCAATAATTATCGCCTGGAAACTTAAACAATGAGGGGATGCTTGGGAGGGAACTACTTGTATTGTTAGGTAGGAATTATTTACTAATCAAACTTCAATTTGAGTACAAATTCTTAATTTAAATTTCATAAATAAAACTACCTGATAATACTCTGTGGATTATCCACAGCCGTCATACCAGTATTTGGTTGGGGGTTGAATTGGTTAAGTATTTATTAACCATCTTCGGAACAAAATGCTTACTTTGAATTTTTTGTTTTGTTGGTTTCCCTTTATGTGCTATCCGTCATCTCCGCACATACAGTGGAATTTAAGATCCAAAACATCTTTATGTTCCTCTTATATACATATGTTTATCTAGCTCCAACATGTTTCAGACAACATTATTCCGTCCATTCCCAAATTCCCAATAAACGTATGCACACATAATCCACAACTAGACGGAAAAATAACAATTAACAATTAAACATAAACCTATCAACCAGTTCTAAGTATCATACCTTGATACTATACAAGGCCAGCCTATGCTTACATTCACCGACTTTTTAATAATGTTTGATAAATGTGGTTTCCAAAGGCCAGTCTGCAGAGTCCATGCCTTGTTTCATAGATGATCCTCTGAATGATGTCCATGATTGTCCTATACTTCAGGTTGAATGGCCTTTGACCTGAGGACATGCCTTTTTTCTCTTACTTTATGCATATTATATGGTCTTCACAATCCATTTTGAAATAGCCTGACATAAGACTATATGGTGAGGTTTAAGAATACCCAAGGCAACCCAGACCCAGCATGCCTGACACTCTGTAAATTATAAGTGAATGCCCTTTTTCAGATCTATCAATTTGTTTTCAGGGACATATAGTATAAAACTCTTTGACGAATGATGATTCAGTGTATCTTGTTCAGACTAACCTAACCGTATGAATGTTACTCATTTCATCTGAATAGTAACATTTCCATCACCTAGTCGCATACTATGCAATTCGCTGCATCTGCGGTAAATCCCAATCTGGAATCTATTTTCAGTTGGTCGTTCATTAAACACTCATCTTAAATATCTAATAATAAAAGGATTCTGACCAACTGGAATTATGTCCACTGGAGATAACATTAAGATAACATTGTCCTGTGACTTGTAATTGTCTTGTACTTAAGCCCCCTTTCATAAAAATATGATAATACATGAGCACAGTGTTTTTAAGATGCTGAATAGAGACCGATCTGTTGTTCATTACGCAAACTACAAATTTGCAGTCTGGGGTTTGCAGTTATCTGGACGTGCTACTAGCATCCTCGGCATTAGAGGTGACAACGACTGCCTCGGTCACTGTTGTGGAATCAAGATCAATCTGCATGGATAATTTCTGCATGTGTGCTTGAATTTTTGGATTTATTAACTGCTACGGTGGGCATGCATAGGAACACATTGTGCCACGCAATTGATAGGACATCAAGTGTATTTGCTTGATGGTAAAGAATCGATTGCCAGAAAAGCGCTGTTTCCTTGTTTTGTACTTTTGCAAGATACTTGCTATCGGTTTGCCCCAAATACTGCAAATCAGAGTTATCACAAGCGTGTTTAAACTCCTTTCTGAATTCAGAATTTTCAGTCTGCTCGGAACGTCTGCAAAGAAATTGCACTTCCCCTTGATGTGAGCTGTCTTGAGTTTGATATTGTTTCTAATTGCTAGCATCCGGGTCAAAAGGCAAAGATCTAGAGATCTTGTACCCCCTGTTTGTTTATGTACATAAGCAGTTGTAATGTCAGACCTGATTAGAACAGTATGTTTCTTCAAAATAGGCAGATAATGTTTCAAGGCCAGAAAGACTGCTTTCATTTTAATATGCTGCAGTTTTTCCAGATTCGACCATTGGCACTGCAATGTAGGGGTTGTTCTTGTGACCGCCCCAGTCCTATGTCTGATTTGCATTTGTGAGCATGACTGTTGGGAAATGGCCGTACTGAACACATCGATTCTTTAGAATGTTCTGATCTGGTTTGAACCTCATAAGATAAGGCATTACAGATGAAACCAATGGAATCAAATGATAGACAACTATATAACATCTCAGACGACAGTTCCACAGATGTAGATTCAAATGAATCAACTACTCTCTTTCTGTCGAACTCACACAACAGGGCATACGTTTCCATTTCTTTGTCCAGGACAACGAGAATACAAAAGAATCAATCGCAAACTGCCATGATCGTTTATGTTCAGCACGGGAAATCTTAATTAAACCAAACGGTACTATCGGGGAAAAATATTTGATTGAAAACTCAGATCGATAAAAACAGCATACCATCTAGTTCAGCGCTCACTTAGCTCATTGTGATATAATACACTTTTTACTGTTTCAGTACGGGAAATTATTAATATTAAACATAAGAAAAACAGTGTATACGTCAGAAGGAGCCCTCGTATCAGGGTCTGCACTTTTTGCATAAAGAACATATGTAGTCAAATGGTATATTTTTTCCGATACATTTTTATATATATAAACCAATTCCATGTGATTCTTATAATCAAATTTAAAATATATAAGAAAAAGATAAAAACACTACATGGATTTTTCAATTAATAACCAATATATATAATTGCCAAGTCTAAACTGACAGTTGAAAGACAACCCTGACTCGTGTGCACGATAGTAAATTAGTGGTATTTTACATTTTGTTTATATCTGGTTGTTTTGTTTGAATATATGCAATGCATCTTGATGGTATGTTGTATGTGTTTTAGATGTAAGGGGTCATTTTCTTATATCGGAAAAAACAATGTTAACGTTTTTAAATCTTAAATCTGTCAAGTTAGATAACCTAAATTGAAGTAGATCTATGCAAAATTATTGTTATCCGGTAATGTGTAAATATCTATTGTCTGCACGAATTCCTGACAGTATCAAGGAACCTTACGCTACGTCTGGTGACGGCATTTTGGATCATCCTGTCCCGGTCACATAGAAGGGCATATTAAAATGTGTACCTTCCGTACTTATCTTCCTGAAATATCTACGATTTACTCGATGGTGTTCAGATCCGGGGAATAGGCGGGTCTTTGCAAACTATGGACGTTATCACTTCAGACGTTTCTTGTAGTGATAATTTGACCATTTTACGGTCGCAGAGGCAGATAAGGAGGTCTGTCAGCTTTTAAACGGTTTTATATTGTTTGGTTTCATTCGTCCAGCTCAACTAAAGTAGTTGACATTTTCTTAAGCGTTGGTGTAAGTGAATAAGCGTAATATAACGGTATTTGATATGCGTTGGTATCCTCGGTCTACTTAATCGAGTCCCATCACAACTGTCTCCATCTCGTTCAGAACGAACCCGAACTCTTGTTATCGTAGTCCGATGATATCATCAATGCGATTTCAAGATGTTAGCAAAACTAATACACGACGTATCTAGATTTTTGCTTAGACATCGCATCGCTATAAGCATATAACAATGAAATATTTTACGTGATTCCGTTGTTTTTTAAATCAAAGAAGGTGATAAATTGGTTACATTTGGCATAAAAGGTATTGTGTGAGCTCCGAAATACACTTCATATAATTGTGGAACAACACAGAAATAAAAACAAACGCATGCATTTCAAGGATATGCATTTCTGCATTTAACCGTAAACGATGACCATCAAAATTTGATAAGTTTCAGGGCTAAATGAATGGACTCGGTTTTTGTGCCGGAAAATAAATGTTACCGCTTAACAGAACAGATATGGCCGCTAGTAATTTTGCATTTCAAACTTAATAAAACTACTGTCTTCTGTCGAAACACAGGGAAAAATCTAAAACACTTTCATTAGGAAATCTAAATATAGCATGAAACAGGTCTTTGCCAGACCTATCAGAACGGATAATCTGACCTTATCGGTTAATTAATCAGCATGGGTATTGTCAATGTAATACGTAATTCAATTAAAAGTGCCATTGTTTAGCATTTCAATCAATATAAACATGCCGTTATCTAAAATCAAAATTAAACCCTTTATATAATAATTCTAAGCAGACACAATATTAAACAGGCAACGTTTTTAGAGAGGGCTTATTCCACCGACATTACACTCAACCAGTTACATAAGAACTTAAAGCACATTCATTTTTTTTGCAACAGGTTAAACGTTTGTCTGTTTTAGAGGTCTAAGGGCCCGTTCATATCTCTTGCACATGTAAATACGTTGTCTGCTGTTGCCTGAAAATGCAATTAAGGCCTCAATTTTTTGGCAATATGTTAAAAAGATCTCTGCTGCAGATGCATATATCGATGTCTCTAATATATTAAGCTTACAAATATTGCAGCTTAATCTTATATGTATTCATATATTGAATGTTATTTGTTTTTTATAAAGTTATACTTTATTTGCATCTGAATCGGGCTTGTTTCGGAGTTGGCGATTCCATATTCCATATGTTAATTAAGAATCGTTCACACAAAAGTGTCTGATTAGGAATAACATCTAGAAGAAAGGAAAACACAATTTTTGAATAACTTTGAAAACATTGTGGAAAGTGGAGCATTTGCTTCTGATATGCCACTGCTCCATTTCTTACAATACTTTCAAAAGCCATCGGCTACCGATGCTTCAAACTGCATGTCTATAAATATGTAGTAAAGCGTTAACTCTTGCGCTCTGATTAAAAAAGACGGGCTCTACAAGATAGCCAAAATAGTGTGCATTTACTGATGCCACTCACCAGTTATGTAGATACATTTGTTAGGCGGCTTACGCCCACGCCCTGGTAGAAAGTCGGGTTATAGAGTGAATACATCACCTGATGCCACCAACCATCTATAAAGATTAGTTTTTCGTGCTGGCATCCGCACCCTAATGAAAACGAAATAGTTCTACATGGTTACTAGTGGCGATATAAGCGCTATTAAAGTATGCATTAGTAATTTAATACGTTTTATTGTGATGGGGTTTAACGGTGCTTCGACAGGCTTTTAAACTGTTTACACGTTCTATTTTGTTGGGGTTTTACGGTGCCTCGACAGTATTTTAGTCATTTCACAACGAAGGCAAATAACTAGTGGAGGAAGACTCCAGGAGCCGACCTATTCCTATGGACACAGACGTGCATCTTGATAAAACCACCAACCCAGCGCAAGTCAGCTGGAATGATTACCCAAATGCCAATCCGAACCAGCATATCTGTTGAAATACTGTAACGTAAAAACGTAATTGTACTAACCTTTGCAAAAAGCTTGAAGCTTGATCAGACGCCGAGAAACTGTTGGGCACTCAGATTGTACATATTCTAACCAAGAAAGTTAAATAAATATGTAAACATATGAGCAGACGACAAAACGAAAAGACTAAAATATCACAGACCACATTTGTCGGCCTTTCAAAGGATATCTCGTCCAAAAGGCCGTACGTGCCATTTTGCAAAAGCGGCAATTATGGATGTTCAGAACGAGATCGACGATGTGAATAATCATGAATACATAAATATCATTGATCACGGCCACATATAACGTGCGTGTTTGAAATGCTAAGCTCATTGTCTCTTCACATAACCCTATGGAGTGATTTCTCATTAGAAACGTCTTTTGTGAGATGATTCCAACGAGTAGTCACTCAATAAGTTTATGTGAAGAAATATAGGTTTGTTTGTCAATGTTTCGTTAACGTATGGTTATCTGTAGTCCTGGCGCATGCACATACAGTCATATACCGTTACCTCGAACTCGCTTAGCTCGAACTTCCCTTTAGCTCAAACTGAAACAAAAGTCCCGGGGATACAAAATAGAATTCCAAATTACAAGCAATATGGCTCCAGATCAGACGCCGAGTTACTCGGCGTCTGATCCGGAGCCATGCTGCTTGTTAGTGTGACTACTGTGCTTTATTAAACACATCATATAAGGTAATTCACAACCTTTTTAACACAATGTTATCATAATTTAGTAGGTCTTGAAAGTTCGTTTAGCTCGAACTTCGGTTAGGTCGAAGTGATTTCGAGGGTCCTAATGTGTTCGAGCTATCGAGGTTTGACTGTAGGATATTTATGTTATCAGATACCCGTCGAAACCACTCTCTGATAGTCTTAAATTGTCGTGGTAGTATGAAACTTATTTCTTACATGCCTAACAGTGTTTGTGTTTTATAGGAATTTCTCAGTGAAGGAAAATCCTATAATTTCACTGCTGGCAGTTAAATTATAACTTTTAAGCAGTGAAATTATAACTTTTGTTTTGAAGTGTAATTTTTGGTTTTGAGGGTTTTTTTACATTTTCTTTTTTTTTTTACTTACATTTTTTTTACTTTGGCATTTCTGGTATTGTGGTCCAACATTTTTTTTTATTTTCCTCACTCGTAAGAACTGTGGCTTCACTACTCGTGAGAACACCACCTTTGCTTCCCACTCGATGAAATATAATTCGATCTTACACTGTAAAGTACAATTATCCTCTATATGTCGCCAAAATTGCTATGCATGTACCTTTAGTGTTGTTCAACATTGCTTCAATTTAGGGAAGTTATCAATATATATGCTATGACCAACTGTTTGTGGGGTAGTTGATCTTTGCGCTCGAGCGGTCAATCGAAACATGCCGTCTCATTATGATCCACATACTTGTAACTATGGTTATATTGAGACAGTAAAGGTTTTCTTTAACGTTTCATCGCTATCGCAAGTCAAGCGAACCAAAATGTAAATTATACGGGGAAAAACACGACAGCTTATTGGCCATCTTTGAGCTGTTTTATTACTTTGATTGTCAAACAGTTTTGAGCCTGACTCCAAACAACTTAAACAGAAGCATTTTCATTTGCCTATACATACATTCATTGTATCAGATTATTTCCTTGTAAATAAGTCTTAAACAACGTATGAGGTAAAGGGTTAATCGTTGATCTATCGTGAAAATTTCCTCTTATAAGAGAATACCACCATGACTGCTCGACATGTTGGTCTTGACCTTTTCCCCCAAATGCTATTTTAAAGTTAATCCACTAGGAAAGAATCTGATATAAAAATTAAAATCTAAGCAAACGAAAATGATCCATTTCGCGTTGTTTTGAAAGCATTGTAAGAAATAAAGCATGTGCTCGTTACGAGCACATGCTTTATTCCCTACACTGTTTTCAATAGCCATCAGTTACAGGCGCTGAAAGGTGTTTCTGTGGAGAAAAGGGTTAAAGTTTGCGTCTTTAGAATTCTGTCAGCCCACATACCCATGTATGAAATTTAAGTAATACAGGTCTATATAGGGTAAGGATCATATAACCCTTAGCCTG